>CM051262.1:58084967-58207467 GCA_027921565.1 Artemia sinica
AATGCATTTTTTCTGTTTGTAATTTGAATCATAACTCCCAACCAAAAGAAAGCAAGAAATAAAAGAAGATTATTTCTAACTTAGGTTTTATTTCTTTGTGACACAATTTTTTTAATTTGTGAATTATTTTTCAACCACTCCCGAATGTTCAGTTACTTCACACTTTTATCAGTATAGCACAACGGTAAGAGCACTTCCTGAGGCTGTGCTAACTTAGGTTTTAATCTTGGATGAGACACAATATTTTTTTTTGTAATTGGAAAATAAAAAATCTGAAAATATTTTTTCTTCAGAATCTATAAACATAAGTGAAAATTACGGGCAAAAAATCGACTCGTTTTTTAATAAGTTGATTTTTTTTTTTACTTTTTTCCTCAATTCATCGACTTTTATCGTTTATGCAATTAAAACCTAAAAAAATTTGGTGTTTTTGTTATGTAAAACACAACACTTTTTGATTTGTTCATTTATATTCAAATATTCTTGAGAAAAAAAAATTATCTGCTTTTTAGTTCATTTTGAAAATAGTTTATTTTTTTGTTTGTTTGTTTGACCTCCTCCCCTAAAAATTCTTTGTACGTGCCTGGACTTGTGAAACCCATCAAAACAGCTTTAGGCTAACATTCTTGGGGTTGAATTGTGTGATTGAAAACCTAAGTTAGCACAGCCTCAGGAAGGGCTCTTACCGTTGTGCTATACTGATAAAAGTGGGAAGTAACTGAACATTCGGGAGTAGTTGAAAAATAATTCACAAATTAAAAAAATTGTGTGACAAAGAAATAAATGGAAGATGGAACAAAAAGATCAGTGAGTTAATAAAAACGAACTGCAAATGATTTAATTTAAAAAAATAGGGGGGTTAATAAAAAACCTACAATTTAATAAAGAAATGCCGAGAAATTCGAAGAAATTTACTTTTTCAGGAGGCTGGGGCCCCAGCCCAACCAACGTGGTCCCTATGAATCAGTTTTTAAGTAAACTTTAAGTCTACCCTAACAGATACAAGACTGGTTATCTTCTTCATAAAGATGGGCACTAGTCCAGTTGTCTTTTTCTAAAGCCAAATATTTAGTGATTGTCCTTTTCTGAAAAAAAAACACGCTAAACACACAAAAGCAGTACCATTAAATTCTTTATTTTATAGTATTTCCAAATATGATGGCCCTGTTCTGAAAATACACCCACCCCCTTGATGGTCCGGGATATAGCCCTAGGAATATATTAAAAGAAATCAACCAATCAAATTCTTACTTTACAATATAAAAGAAAATGAAAGAATATTACAAGTAAGAATGCCATCACAAGATTCGACACAACGATGAAATATATTTATACAGTTATATATGGGACGTCAGAATGTGTGGGGGGTAAAGTGTCAAAAAAGTGACCATGATACTTGGAAAAAGTCTAGCATGAAATCAAAAATTCCGGCTCAACTAACCCACCCCCTTCTCAATTTTTGGATATAGCCTTGGTTATAGCCAAAAAATGGCTCATTTTTACAGTTTCAAATATTTTGTTAATATCAGCCATTCATAATCCCATATAAAGAGACCAAATTTTGTATATAACCAGATATTACGTCCAACCAATCAGAAGGGGGGAGACAACGCCGTACCCAGAGGGGAGGAGGGGGGGGTTCACCCCCCCCCCCGAAATGTTTGTTTGACTCGTAAAAACGTAACAAAAATGGATATAAACAAATTTTGTATGCGCTTTTTAAGTTTTTTTGTGTAACCCCCCCCCCCCCGAAAAAAATATTTGTGTAAAACCCCTTCCGAAAAAAATCCTGGGTACGGCCTTGGGGGGGGGAGGTTTTTAGTGTTGTTACCCGAAGAATAATACATATAGCCTATAATCACATATTTAAAAAGAAATTATAAAGAAAATAGCTTCTTCCATTATTTACCTGTCAACAAAACTTCATTGCTTATAATACCATCTACGTTTGAGGCATGTAACTATTCCGCCTTTTTTCAAACCAAACATCAAGCAAAAGCTGGACAAGATTCCTTCTGTGGAGTAAACATTAGTCTAGGCTATAATCACACCACATAGGCTAATAGTTGTCTAACAACCGAAGGGTGCTATTATACTCCCAATCATCATCTTTTCAAAAATAGTGGTGAGTACCATGGTAATTCACCCTCAGTGGGGAAATATAGGCCTAAGCTATCCCTCAGTAGGCTAATGTATTCAGCCTATTCATTGCTTTTCATACTTGTAAGCTAATGTTGGTCTCATCTCTATTATTTGGTAAACTACATTATTAATAACTCTATATAAACATACTCCTGCATATCAATAGACCTATGAAAGGTAGGCTAGGCTAAACAGGATACCACCAGATGGCTAATTTGACAGTATATATATATATATATACAAATCTTTGAATTAGCCAACTGACCAACCAGTATTTTAAGCCTAGGAGTCCAGCTGGACATAGAGAAATGTATTAAGAAAACAATTCCTACTCCATAATATGCAGAATAATCCTAGTTGACACATTTTGCAGGGGGAGAGCCTTTATCTTCACTTCTTTCCTTGTTTTTCCAGTTATCCTAAGAAATCCATGAATTTTCTAGAACCTAGGCTATAGCCCTATATTCACAGCATATATACCCCCTACCCTCTAATGTGCAAATATATACCTAGAATTGCATCCTCAATCTATATATAACATCCATTTGCATCAAAAACAACATTTACTCCTATATTAGTCATGTGGTGCATATCCAGGCTAAACATATTGGGCTAGTTTCTAAAGCAAATAAAAAACATAAATTAATTTAGAGAGAACCAAGAAAATCTAATTAGCCTCATAAAATTTTCTATATATTATCTAATAAGGATTTTTGTGTGCCTAGGGCTTTATCTGGCCAAATTGGGGGATAAGAGTGGGCTTTATTCATAGTAGTAAATATTAGGTGTTGTAACATTGTTAGCCTAAATGGAAAATATGATGGTATTTCTCTTTTTTTTTATAATTTTCCCTATATGGGAGGAGTCTTTATGCCCAATATAATTAATAGAAAAAATTAGCATCAATTAGGGCAGCAGGAGGTCCTGTGTTCCCTAGATTTTTTGCTCTCTTAGATTTTGAAAAATAACTTGTAGCCTAATTAAGACAGTTAAAAAGTAAACAGATTTTTCCCCCATAAATATTGTAAAATAAATTTTATCTTCCCCCCCCCTAAATTTTTGGGAATTGATGCCAATGCTAGAATCAGCATAGTCTAGGTGAAATATCTTTCCATTTTTGCCATGGCTACTATTTTGAGACACAATGGGGTTCTAGTGTATTACATGGCAAACACTCAAGTTTACACTGTTCAAAACTCAAGAACAAACTGGTTTCTCTGTTAGTTTCTTTCATTTTAGCATGAGACAAAACAATGACAAGTAACAGAATAGATAGGAAATATATAATTTAGGCTATATATTTGCACATTAGGGGGATGGGCGCATGGGTAACCATAAGCTGAAATTTAGGGGGGGCTTACCTCTTCTAATTGGCACTTCAAATGCTGTATAATAGAAATTTCAAAAGAAAAATATAAGGCAGCATCATTCAGCCAGTGGGGAGGGGGGGGGGGGCTGGAGTCCCCATCTGTCCCCCCCCCCCCCATATGTGTGCCCATGGATAGGGGTAAAGTATTTGAACAGTTTGAAGTTAGAAAACAATTCTTCCTTCATAATTAATTTAAAAAACAAATTTTTTCCAAGGGAAGTAAAGAGTGAAGTTGAAACTTAAAACAAACAAAAATTATTACTTCAAAGCCTATCTAACATATGTCAATAAAACTAGTGCAATAAGTCAACTGGTGATATTTCCCTATGTTTGTAGGATTACAGAAAACTAGCATTTACTGAAAACACAAAAGCCAAGTATAAAAAAAAAGATTGATTTAGGAGTCACAAGTAAATATATAGCCTCACAACAACAAACTAATCTATAATGCTTTTTGTAGTCTTATAGGAGCTGTGATATCAGTAAGTTTCAGTATAAAATTAAAATTATCTTAAAAACTTGGGCATAAAAATAATAAGTTTACAGTCATTAAACAGCATAAAAAATAATGGATTGATTTATTGGGTAACATCTTGGTCTCACCTAGTATTACTTGAAATGAAGAACATATCAACCATAATATGGACTCTGGAGATCCAGTTATTTCTCTCTGTAAAACAGAGAATTTCAAGTTGTGATACACATGTTAAAATGAGTGTAGTCTTAATACTAATAAGATTCCTTCACTTCAAGCTTGTCTACAAAATAATTATGAAATGTCATTTTCAGATCCAAAATGACAGCCAATCATTGAACTAAGCTCATTGTGCAGAAGTGATTCAGTAAAGTTTTGTTTTTTCAGTAAAGTGCAAGTTTTCTGTAATCCTACAAACATAGGGAAATATCACCAGTTGATTTATTTGCACTAGTTTTATTGATATATGTTAGATAGGCTGTAAAGTAATAATTTTTGTTTGTTTTGAGTTTCAACTTTGCTCTTTACTTCCCTCAGAAAAACTTGTAAGGCTAGCATCAGAAAAGCTACCACAAATCAGCATTGATAAGTAAATGAAACCCAAAATGAACAGAAATTACAATAAATAACTGAGTCAAACTCAAAACAAGCAGAAATTAACAAGAGTAGGGCTCAAAACCCCTATGCCTTCCCAAAATCAGAACATAATTTGCACTTTACTGAAAAAAATATAAATGTTTTTACTTTTATAACTTTAATAAATCAAATAATATTAACATTTTGATTAACAAATATCAGTATAAGTATATTAAACTGACAATTCTCATTCCTTTTCTACTTATTGATGCTGATTTGTAGTAGTTTCATGCTTGGCAGATTATTTGATTTTACTTTTGCTCATTTTTGGTTTAATGGAGTTCTTTACTTTTCTTTGAAAAACTTATTTTGTGGAAAAGGTTTTTTTTTTAATTAATTTCTGTTCATTTTATATTGACATAGTCTTTTCAGGGAAAAAGAAAATAATGGTTTAAATCTTTTTTTTTAAACTTTATAGTTTGGCCTGCTATTTGTATGCTGGAGAAAATTTTTCAGCAATTTTTAACAACATGCACCCTTTTAAAAATCTGGACACAAATAGTAGTGTCTAATTCAATTTCATACCTCCTCTAGTTGACCTGAAACAGTAAACTTGATACCATTCGCAAAAAAATCTGTTTATTTTCTTTGATAGCTTGCATAAACTTATGCTATTTTGATTTGGTTAAATTTTAAGAGCAGAAGTAGCTCCAAAGTTTGAATATAATACCCTCAGTCATTCTTGGGATACTGCTGAGATGCCTTATTGAGAATTAGCATTAACACAGTGCATTTTTGATTTAATCTTAACTTACAACCTTTGCCCTGGGGACTCTGGGGGGTTTGTCATCCTTAAACACATAATTTCCAGAACTTTCAACTACATTGAACAAAATGGCTATCTCTAAACTTTGATTGAATGTGTTTGGGGAAGTGGTGGGCATGAGAGGGGGGTCAATTACTCTCCACTCACTTTCAACTATTAGAAAGGGCCATTTCAATTTCCAAACAAATGAGCCCTTTTTGAAATTTTTACAACAACTTTCTATATAAACCTTATATGCCCCTAGGGCATAACTTACAACCCTTGAACTGAGGGCTCTGAGGGGGTTATCATCCTAAAAGACCTAATTCCAAGAACTTTCAACTACATTGAATAAAATGTATATCTCAAAATTTTGATTGGATGTGTTTGGGGAAATGGTGAGCATTAGAGGGGGTTAGTTGCCCTTCAATCACTTTCGACTATTAGAAGGGCACCAGCCCTTTTAATTTTCAATTGAATGAACCCTTTTTGATGATTTTACAACATTGCTTTCTATAAAAACCTTACATGCTCCCAGGGCATAACTTACAACCCTTGCCCTGAGGGTTGTGGGGGGGGGGATGGGTTGTCATCCTTAAAGACCGAATTTCCAAAATTTCGACTATTAAAAAGGGCACTAGCCCTATGAATTTCCAATCGAATGAGCCCTTTTTCAAGTTTCTACAACAAAGATTTCAATAAAAACCTTATATGCCCCCAGGGCATAACTTATAATTGTCGCCCTGAAGACTGTGGGGGGAGTGTCCTGCTCAAAGGTATAATTTCCTGAACTTTAAACTGCATGGAACAAAATGGCTATCTCAAAATTTTGATTGGATGTGTTTGGGGAAATGGTGGGTGTGGAAAGGGTGTTAGTTGCCTTCCAATCACTTTCGATTATTAAAAAGGACACTAGCCATGTTAATTTCCTATCAAATGAGCCCTTTTTGAAGTTTCTATGACAACATGTTCTATAAAAACCTTATATGCCCTCAGGTCATAACTCACAACCCTTGCCCTTAGGGCTGTGGGGGAGTGTCCTTCTCAAAAACATAATTTCTATCTGAAAATCAACAACGCTGAACAAAATGGCTGTCTAAAAATTTTGATTGGATTTGTTTGGAGAAAAGGTGGGCAAGAGAGGGGGGTTAGATGCCCTCAAATCAATTTCAACTATTAAAAAGGGCAATAGACCTTTGAATTTCCAATCAAATTAGCCCTTTTTCAAGTTTCTACAACAAAGATTTCAATAAAAACTTATATGCCTCCAGGGCATAAATTATAACACTTGCCCTGAAGACTGTGGGGGGAGTGTCCTGCTCAAAGGTATAATTTCCTGAACTTTAAACTGCATGGAACAAAATGGCTATCTCAAAATTTTGATTGGATATATTTGGGGAAATGGTGGGTGTGGAAGGGGTGTTAGTTGCCTTCTAATTACTTTTGACTATAAAAAAAGGCACTAGCCATTTCAATTTCTAATCAAATGAGCCCTTTTTGAAGTTTTTATGATAATGCATTCTATAAAAACCTTATATGCCCCCAGGGCATAACTTACAACTCTTGCCCTGAGGGCGATGAGGGGGGTTGTCATCCTCAAAAACCTAATTTACAGAACTTAAAACTATGTTGAATGACATGGCTATCTCCAAATTTTGATTTGATATGTTTGGGGAAAAGGTGGGCATGAGAGAGGGGTTAGTTGCCCTCCAATCACTTTTGACTATTAAAAAGGGCACTAGTCCTTTGAATTTCCAATCAAAAGAGCCTTTTTGAAGTTTTTATGACACCGCCTTCTATAAAACCTTATATCCCCCCAGGGCATAACTTACAACCCTTGCCCTGAGGGTTGTGGGGGAGTGTCCTCCTAAAAAAAAATATTTTCTATCTGGAAATCAACTATGCTGAACAAAATGGCTATCTCAAAATTTTAATTGGATGTGTTTGGGGGAATGATGAGTGTGGGGGGGGCTAGTTGCCCTCCAATCACTTTCGACTATTCAGAAGGGCACTAGCCCCTTGAATTTCCAATCGAATGGGCCTTCTTTGAAGTTTTTATGACAAGCGTTCTATAAAAACATTATATGCCCCCAGGGCATAACTTAAAACCCTTGCCCTGAGGGTTGTCGGGGAGTGTCCTTCTCAAAAACATAATTTCTATCTGGAAATCAACTATGCTGAACAAAATGGCTATCTCAAATTTTGATTAGATGTGTTTGGGTGAATGATGGGCGGGGGGGGGGGGGCTAGTTGCCTTTCAATCACTTTCGACTATTAAAAAGGGTACTAGCCCTTCGAATTTCCAATCAAATGAGCCTGTTTTGAAGTTTCTACAACAACGCCTGCTATAAATCCTTATATGTCCCCAGGGCATAACTTAAAACCCTAGCCCTGAGGGTTGTGTGGGAGTATCCTCCTCTAAAACACATTTTTTATGTGTTTGGGGGAATGATGGGCGTGAGGGGGAGGGCTAGTTGCCCTCCAATCACTTTTGACTATCAAAAAGGGCCATAGAACTCTCAATTTCCAATTGAATGAGCCCCTTTTGAAGTCTCTATGACGACCCCTTCCATATGAAGTGCCCTGCTCTAAAGTAAAAAAAATAATATCTGGTATGTTGTGCCAACATTGTTCTTATATGCCCTCAGGGCATAACTTAAAACCCTTGCCCCGAGGGTTGTGGGGGAGTGTCCTCCTCAAAAAGATATTTTCTATCTGGAAATCAACTATGCTGAACAAAATGGCTATCTCAAAATTTGATTGGATGTGTTTGGAGGAAAACTGGGCAGGGAGGGGGGCTAGTTGCCCTCCAATCATGTTCAACTATTAAAAAGGGCACTAGCCACCCCAATTTCTAATCGAATGAGCCCTTTTCGAAGTTTCTATGGCAACTCCTTCAATACGAAGTGCTTGTCAAAGAAAAAAGAAACACATTGTGGCCACATCATTCTTATTTGGTAGTTTTTGTTTTCCTTACTAGAAAGCACTTTTGAAATGAGCATGCCTATTTTACCCTGAAACAGCTGAAATTATCCTATAATTTAGGTGAGATAAGCAGAATGGATGACAATGTTAAGGAAAATGCATTATCTGTTCTAGAAAACTGGATTCTTTCCAATAACTCTGTAATTCTGGATAATTTCCATGAAATCCAAAATAATGGAATTGAAATAACAGAAGAGTGGAAGAAACTTTATGAATTTTGGTTAAACTTAAAACAAGATTTGTGCAAGAGTTACACTGATGATGAAACTGAAATAGTGAAGATTAATCATGATAATGGTTCATTAAATGAAAATGTCACCTTAAATGGTGTAAAAAGGAAAAGAAAGTTGTTGCTGTATCCTACAAGGAAGAAAAAGCCAACGCAAACAAAATATGAGGACTCAAGAGAAAAGGCGTCGCATATATTTTCGTGGATGATCAGCAGCGTAGATGTTAAGCAGTTCATGTATGTATATGAAAGTATCAAATATTTTAACAAGAACATTATGTTATTTATGCATACTATATAATTCGGAATCTAAATAATAATTGTAGTAAAAATAGTCATATTTTTGGGATTTATTATGAAAATTAAATGATCATATAAAAACAAAAAAAGGTCATTTACTTTTTAATGTTTTAGGCATCTTTCTTAAAGTGTCGTTTATATTTCATTAATTTTGCAAACTATTAGTTTCTTACTGTCTTTTCAACACCCTCTAAAAACTGTGGCACGAATCCCAGTTGTAAAATTGTTTTTTTAGTGCAATGTTTTTGTGAGAGTGTTTTAATGACTTACTTTGTGGTTTATATTCAGATCAAGAGTCATTAGTCCCACCTTCGAATAGGGCGTGGTGAGACAGGATTAAGCAAGGTCATCAATATGATCTCCTTCCAGCTGCAATTATTATAAATTTCCACTCTGCCATTAATTATCTTTAGATTTCTCTTCGAGTAAAAGTAATAGAAACATTCAACCTTTAGAAAATAAGATTTTAGGCTATTTTTAATTGAAATATGATTTCTCCTACCGTTTCACGCTGTTTAACTATTTATGGATCCATTGGAGCAGAACAACTCGAGTACTATTTAGCTTGTCTATTTAAATTTTAAACGTTTTCAAGGTTAAGTGTTGTTAATTATGATTTCTTCTTGCTACGTTTCCGAACATGAAGTTATTTTAGACTTTGAGGGGTTAATTCTTGTTTTAATGATAAATTCCTCAAACGTGACAATTCAAAAATCTGTTTTATTAATGATTCTATAGAGCTAAGTGTGAAATCCATCATAGATTATTATCAAAGAATTTTATTGTTTTTCATCTTTGTTTTATTTTTTGCTTTGTCCTTTTTTTGCTTCTAACTTAAAAGAAATATTTATTTTTAAATTTATTTAAAAATATTATATTATAAAATTTATTTAAAAATATAAAAAATTTGTTTTAAGTCTCCTCTTTTCGAACTTTTTTTGTGGTGTTGAATGTCATATATGTTCTCATCGCTACTTTTATAGGTCTCGCGACCCTTTTAAGGATGACATATCTGTATTTATTTTAGTTTTTACTGAATAAGATAATATTTAGTAGCAGTGTCTCTTCAAGTAAAAAAAAAATATTTACATGTAACAAAGTTATTAATTTGCATAGTAAGTAAAGAATATAAGGGGGAAAGAATAAGGGAAGGTTTTGTATAGTAAGAAAGTGCTGAAAATAAATAGATTAAGAATATACAAAAATGCTAAATATTGGTGCTATTTTTCAAGGGTACCAAAGCAAGGAAAATAGTCCATCTCCAAATTTGCTAAAATGCAAAAAAGATATTTTATTATTAAGACGATTTTTATTATTATTAATTTTTATTATCAAGACGAAAATTGTTGTAATCATGACAGAAAAATTCATTAGCACTTTCTGAGATCTTGATGATGCTGATAGTGAGGGATACAATGCAGTAAAGGTGCTTGGATTATACAAACATATAAAATAGAAAGCTTTGAATAACAACTACTTTTATTGCATCATTTTAAACCATACTCCATTGCTCCATATTTTATTTTTTCCATGCTCATTAGTTTATGCAAACTATTCAATTCTTTGGTTTCTGTTGGAATAAAACAGCTATAGCATTATCTTGCTTGTGATGACATTAATTTGAATTGAATTAATTTGAATTAATTTGAATTGAATGTTTAAGATGGAGTATCATTAATTACAAAAATATGTTTTGTTTAAGATGGAGTATCATTAATTACAAAAATATGTTTTGACCTATGGCTTTATTTTTAATCTTAAAAAGATATCAATCTTTCTGTATAGCTTATCAGAAATTTTGTGTTGCCCTTTGTCCCTTCAAAATATTGTATCAATTTTATTTAGCTGTTGAAGGACACTTTAAGACCTTAAATCAGTTTATGATCCTTCAAAAGGTCCAAGAGATGAATCATTAGCTTTAATATGTTTTCCCCTAGATATCCCCCCTAGTTTTGGAAAGATATCTTTTTTAGGAGTATTTTCATTTGAAAATACTCTTTTTTGGCATTTTCATTGTAAATCACATTAGCCCCTATAAATAGCCAATGCAGTTGCTTTAAAGGACCATGTAAATTATGTTAATTAAAGTTATTTAAATAAGGGATTAACGTTAAATGATATAATTAATCTATTTATTGTCATTGAATATCGATGTATATTCAATTTCTCATCTCAATCTGACCACTGAAGACGGATGAAAAACTGATCTACCTAAACTTTAATTTAAACAGTCGAAGTTAAACAAAAGTACTAAAAAATGCTTCTGTATCTTTTAATGCTGCTTCCTGCTAGAATGAAGTCAAAGATGTGCAAACTATGGTTTTGGTTATGGCAGTTAATCGTTGAAACCATGAATATTTTTAATCTTGTGGTAGTGAATTCCTTGAGGGGTTTGCAATCCACCCCCCCCCCAAAAAAAAAAATTGAAGAATCATTATCTTGAAAATTCCAATTTAAACCTGAAGCATTAGTGGCATTCCAATATATTCTAAAGCAGTAGGCTATTCCTCAATATTTTTCTACCTTCAAACAGGTAAACATTTGAGGGATGTTTACTGGAATAGCTGATTGCTAATACAGACTACGAACGATTATATTTGTTTCTCTATTTATGGAATTGTTGCTGTATAGACATTTCTGTGGCCTCATGCAATTCCATGGACCCCTTACTAAAGAAAACGGGTCTAGATATAATTGAGGTGATGTAAAGATAAGATCTTAATGTTTATCGAAAAAAATTGCTATCACAAGCCCCGAAGGGCCGAATTCGAATTTTGGGACCAATGAATAAAAACGGCACAAATAGAAAAGCACAAAAATCTGTGATAACTAAAAGACTGGCAAAAGAAAGACAAAATCAAAATTGTCAGAATAAAATCCATTCATTAGTCAGTATCTAAACTGAGATTTTTCATGACACGTTAAAAAGATAAAAACAAGTAAAACTCAGTAAAAACAAAAACAAAAATAAAAAAAAAAATCAAAAGAACTAAAAAAGGAAGTAAAAAAAAAAACAAAGAGCAAACAAATACAAAACATGGGCAGCGTCTGTACCAATTAATAAGCAATTAATAAGGAGAGGAAAAATAGCAGGATGTTTTGTTCGTTTTTTCTATAATGTAGGGAACAAAGGTTTTTTCATATCAGGAGGTAAATCAACGAACGGGAAAAAGGTAGGAAGAGTCATGAAACGGCCCAAGGACGACAGAATCTGGGCGGGGAGTATCTTTTCGGAAAAATGTGTTCTATGCGAGGGTTTACTATCGTTGCATTTAAAAAACGCAACTCTAGATTGCTGTTAGCCTGCAGGTTGCTGCTTACCTGGTCATAAGTGTTTGACATCTGATTTAATTGGATTTTAAAAGCTCTTTGCAGATACGTCGTGCTCGGATTTGCAGCTGAAAAAAAAAAAAAAAAAAAAATCATTTCTACTTGCTTCTGAATATTTGTCGATGGAGAAGATTTTTGAAGGTTAGGGGGAATTGAGCCGGTATCAAAATAAGAAAAAGTTGCTTTTTTATGCCACTACTCACTACATTTTCTTAAAATTATTTCGTACCAGTCTCACCTCTCTATCTTCCTCCCCCTTGTGCTCATGCATGAAGCGGGTCTTGATACCGTTTTTGAGGGGCTTTTGTCAGAAAAAAAAGGAGAAAAAAGGTTACCGAAATATAATCGCAACATTTTGGATATGTTTTTTTTCTATTTATCTATTTTATTTTAGGGATGAATATTGGGAGAAAGATTTTCTTCATGTGAAAAGGAATAATAGCCGATATTATAAAAAAGTATTATCTACAGTCGAAATTGACAGAATATTAAGAAAGGTTGGTAATTTTTTTTTCTCAGAGGAAAGGCCAAATCGACTTTTGAATTTAAATTCAGATTTAATTTAATTTTAATTGATATATTGACAAAGATTAATTCACCTTTTATTTGAATTTGACGTTAATTACTTAATACTTATAATAAACTCTTTTCATTAAAAAACTCAAATTTCTTTAAAGAATTCATTATAATCCTAATTTATAAAAGTTTTAGGGAAAATTATCCATCGACGAGGTCAAATCTCTAGACTAGGTCAAACCACTGAGTAATAACAAAAGTGATTCCTATTTTGTTTTTATATTGTTTTTTTTTTTTCAATCTTAGCTTTTAAGGTTGTATTGTTTAATAATTAGTTTTCTCTCTGGAGGCCTGAGTCACAGTCTTTGAACCTTGAAACCATGTTTTTTTACACTTTTGTTTTACTAAACATAAAAGAACAATTTTAAAAACATCTACTCTTAGCCGAAATATCACTGGAAATCCTTGAATTCATGATGAAATCCTATCAAATTTATTTCTATCTGTTTGTAGATAAGTTCTCTGTATTTCTCAATTTAGAAATTTTTTTTATACTATTATTATTTTTTATATAGAAATATTGACGGTGCATTGTTAACGCATATACGAAACATTTAGGTTGAATTTGTCAGGTGCGGTCCAAAATTGCTTTAATCTGAGTTACCTCTTTTGTGTGCTTTATCAATTTTTGTAATATGTTTTGTAATGTTTGTCAAGGAAGTCTATAAGGGAGGGAAACGGGAGGGCTTGCCCCTGTAACCCCCCTCCTGGGTCCGCTCCTGATTGTTATTTTGTGGCCCTGATTATTATTATGTGGCAATCAATCAAGAAAATCCATAAGGGAGGTGAAGAAGATTTGCCAAATTCATCCAAAAATTGCCAAAAATCGTTCTTTTTGGCCAACTATTTAGGACCGAACGAATATCAGGTCCTCCCCCCGTGGAGGTCATAAGAAAAGATTTGAAGGGAATTGGAACTTCTTGGGAGGATGTAAAGAGGAAGACTTTAATTAGATCGGAATGGAGGAGGAGCGTGTGTAGCTGTGTTGACCTCAGGTGGCTTGTTGCTGCAGTGAGTTGTTGTTAGTAGTAATAGTAGTAGTAAGTAGATAGGTAGGTTATATTTTCGGTATTTTACGTTCCCTGGCTCCTTTACAATGTACTTTAGAGGGCCAATGGGGTCTACGAAGACCAGGTACTTTTGAAGACTAATGAACTGTATCAAGGCCAGAAAATCTTGGATGTCACCGTACTCTCTAGCCTTGAGTAGTGCAATGACTTAGTTGCACTATAGATTCTGAGAGTTCTATGACTCCTTCCCGCAATGAATTCTACGGGTATCGTTATTGCATCGTATGGATTAGGGAGAGAGTCCCGATCCGTCTAAAAATTTTAATGGAAATCGATTTTTATTTTTATAGGACTCCTACATTAAGTGAATATAAAGTGGTATTTTAAATGTATTATATTAAAATGCACCGATAATAGAATTTTAATATCTAAATTCAGAACATTCTAGAACAATCCCTTTATCAAGTAGAACAATCCTTGGAAATCCAGAGAAATTCCTAGAAATCAAGTAGTGAGGGAGCTATGGATTTGACGACGCCCGTAGGGTTAGGCTATGCTATTGGAGTTACTACAAATTCTTCTTACGAAATACGTTTCGTGCTCTGTTTTACACAAAAAGTTCGATGAAAAGAAATCCAGTATTGAGAGGGATACGGATTTGACGATGCCCATAGTGGGTATACTATTAGAGCTACTAAAAAAAGTCGTATACATTTTAAGCGATGATACCCTTTAAGCCCTTAGTCATCGATAACCCAACCTCCAAAGGCCCTAGTGACCCTCCCCCTCCGTTTTTTATACTTTTTGTAAGTTTATTTTTTTTTTTTGAATTTATATTTTTAACAGAGAAATTTCTTTCAACTTTTTTTTCGTGTCTTAAAATGTCATGAAGTATACTTAAAACCAAAAAAAAACTCACATTTAATATTTTTGAAATGCAAAATGAGAATGATATAGATATGTTTTTTTTACACTTTTTTTTAGTTTAAATTTTTTGAACTTTTTTTTATTTTTATAAAAAAATTTAACATAGAAATTTTTTTAAAACTTTTTTTACATGTCTTAAAATGACATGAAATATACTTTAAAAAACAAAATTCAAATTTAATATTTTTGAAATACAAAATGAGAATGATATAGATATGTTAGTCGTGGTTTATACTATTGGAAAAATAATGTTTGTAGTAACACTTTTCTTTTTTTGGACTGAATTTTTTTTTGGACAGAAATTATTCAACTTTTGTTATTTTTTTAATTTTTATTTATTCGGCTGTATCAATGGTACTCTATGGCTGGTCATCGACAGCGCCAAGAATAGAATTTCAATGTCATTGAAATAAAAGAAATAAAAAAATAAATAAAAAAAATAAAAAAAAATAATAAAAATGTCAATACAAATATGTTTTTTTCAAAACGAAAAATCACGAGTGTCATATGCATATCATTTTCATTTCGTATTTTAAAAATGTCACAAGTAAATTTCTTCGGCACATAGAATTTTTGGACTGCTGAACATGGTTTTTGGATATTTTTCTTTATGTGGCCGACCCGTAGTAGGCTACTCTATGCCTGTTCATCGACACTACCTAATTTATTGTATGTGTTTAATCAGTATTTTTTGGATATTGGAAGGATAAACACTTACATCGTATTTTTTTAAATGTGAAGATGAAATATTCGAAGAAATTGTGGGCACATGATAAGGTCGTCGTTGCGTTGAATGCTGACAAAGACAAATATTTGAACTATGAAACAAGTACTAGTGGTAACACTACAAAGAGATTAGATTTCTTTGGACTAGCGAAACAACTCAACGATGCTGATGGTGGATATGCGAGTGTGAGATATCTAGAGATGATACCGCTCAAAGAGAATGTCAATATAAAAATAATAGTTGATGAAGAGGGGCAAATTCTTGCGTATTGTTCTGGTAACATGTTACCTTTTGATAAATCATATCGCCATCTTTCGGATATTAGTATTCAACGGAGGGTCAAAAGAAGAGAGGCGTACTCTTCTAGAAAGATCTTAAACCATATCTTGTCAACATGCCAGAACTGTTACCTGTGTAAAAATATAGACAGTTAAATTACTGGGAAAATAAAGGGCATTGGTAGACAATATCGCTAATGAACATAAAGATGAATTGATGGAAAATAAAGCACATGTGAACATTATTACTACCATTGATCATTGATCAAGTTCCACTTTAATTCTGAGTTTTTTTTTATAGACGTGAAGAAAAATTCCAGATCTCTTCTGAATTTTCTTAAAGAAAAGAAAAAAGTTAGTTCAATTCTGAATTTTTCCAAAGAAGAGAAAAAAGTTTCACTTCAGTTCTGAAAATTCTCAAAGACGAGAAAAAAAAAATCTAATTTCTGTTCGGAATTTTCTGTAGAAGATAGAAAAAGTTATACTTCGATTCTGAATTTTTCCTCCAAGAAAACAAAAAGTTCTACTTTAATTCTGAGTTTTGAGTGTGAACATTATTACTACCATTGATCATATACCAACAGATATAGTAAGTGAAGCCACTAATACCAAAGATGAAGCGCATATTGAACCTGTAGCTGACACCACAGTAAAAATTGTGAATGAATCAGTATGGATTAATGATTATTTTACTGGTTGCGAACTAAGAGAAGAGGATACCTACGCTATCGAGAGAGAACAGAATTAATTATTTTATGAAACAGATTCTAAATGTCCAAAGTTGTTCAATGATATTAATAATGTATAATAATGTATGTAACATATTTTTTATGTTAATATTCTACATGTTGTTGTTTCAATAAAAATATTTTATGCACTACTTTGTTATATAGTTTTCAGATATGTCGATTCAAATGGTTCAGTTTTTGTTTCCATTTAACACCATTTTCTAAGACCTCTCGGCAATTTTGAAGTTGCCAAAAAGTATCTTTCACAGGAAACTTCTATTAATAAGACCATCAGAAGAGAAATTGAACTTTTTCTTCACTTCTTTGAGAAAACTCGGAATTAAAGTGGAACTTTTTTCTGTTCCTGGGGAAAAATTCAGAATCGAAGTATAACTTTTTCTATCTTCTACAGAAAAGTTCAGAACAGAACTTTAAACTTTCTTCTCTTCTTTGAGAAGATTCAAACCTGAAGTGGATATTTTTCTCTTCTTTGAGATAATTTAGAAGAGAACTTGAATTTTTCTGCACTTCATTGAAAAAACTCAGAATTAAAGTGGAACTTTTTCTCTACTTTGGGAAAAATTCAGAAGAGAACTTGAACTTTTCTTCACTTTTTTGAGAAAACTGAGAATGAAAGTGGAACTTTTTCTCTTCTTGGGGAAAATTCTGAAGAGAAATTTAATTTTATTCATTTTTTTGAGAAAACACAAAATTAAAGTGGAAATTTTCCTCCTCATGGAGGAAAAATTCAGAATCAAAGTTTAACTCATTCTATCTTCTACCGAAAAATTCAGAACAGAACTTTAAATTTTTTCTCATCTTTGAGAAAATTCAGAATTGAAGTGAAACTTTTTTCTCTTCTTTGGAAAAATTCAGAATTGAATTAAGTTTTTTTATTTTATTTAAGAAAATTCAGAAGAGAACTTGAACTTTTCTTCACTTCAATGAGAAAACTCAGAATTAAAGTGGAACTTTTTTCTCTTCTTGGGGAAACTTAGAATCGAAGTATAACTTTTTCTATCTTTTACAGAAATATTCAGAACAGATCTTGAAAAATTCTCTTCTTTGAGAAAATTCAGAATTGAAGTTTAACTGTTTTTCTCTTCTTTTTGAAAATTCGGAAGAGAACTTGAACTTTTCTTCACTTCTTTGAGAAAACTCAGAATTAATGTGGAACTTTTCTCTTCTTGGGGAAAAATTCAGAAGAGAACTAGAACTTTTCTTCACTTCTTTGAGAAAACTCACAATTAAAGTGGAACTTTCACTCTCCTTGGGGAAAAATTCAGAAGAAAAGTATAACTTTTTTCTATCTTCTACGGAAAAGTTAAGAACAGAACTTGAATTTTTTCTCTTCTTTAAGAAAATTCGTAACTGAAGTGGAACTTATTTCTCTTCTTTGGAAAAACTCAGAATTGAATTGTAACTTTTTTCTTTTCTTTCAGAAAACTCAGAACTAAAGTTGAACTTTTTCTCTTCTTGGGGTAAAATTCAGAATCGAAGCATAACTTTTTCTATCTTCTACGGAAAAATTTTGAACATAACTTGAAAGGTTTTCTCTTCCTATGACAAATTCAAAATTTAAATATAACTTTTTCCTCTTCTACAGAAAAATTAAGAACATAACTTAATTTTGTTTTTTCTTATTTGGAAAAATTCAGAATTGAGCTGTACTTTTTCTCTTCTTGGGGAATACTTCTGAAGAGAGCTTGAACTTTTCTTCACTTTGCTGAGAAAACTCAGAATTAAAGTGGAACTTTTTCTCTTCTTGGGCAGAAATTCAGAATCGAAGTACAACTTTTTCTATCTTCTACGGGAAAATTTAGAACAGAGCTTTAAATTTTGTCTCGTCTTTGAGAAAATTCAGGACTGAAGTGTAACTTTTTTCCCTTTTTTCGAAAAATTTAGAATGGAACTGTAACGTTTTTCTCTTCTTTGAGAAAATTCAGAAGAGAACTTGATATTTTCTTCACTTTGAGAAAACTCAGAATTAAAATGGAAATTTTTATCTTCTTGGGGAAAAATTCAGAAGATAATTTGAACTTTTCTTCGCTTCTTTGAGAAAACTCAGAATTAAAATGGATTTTTTTGCTTTTCTTGGGGAAAAATTCTGAATCAAAGTATAACTTTTTCTATCTTCTACGGAAAAAATTCAGAACAGTACTTGAATTTTTTTTTACTTCTTTGAAAAAATTCAGAACTGAAGTGGAACTTTTTTCTTTTCTTTTGAGCCAATTCAGAATTGAACTGTAACCTTTTTTTTCTCTTCTATGAGAAAATTCAGAAGAGAACTTGCTTTTCTTCAGTTCTTTGAGAAAACTCAGAATTAAAAGTGGAACCTTTTCTCTTCTTGGGAAAAATTCAGAAGAGAACTTTAGCGTTTCGTCACTAAATTGAAAAAACACAGAATTAAATTGGATTTTTTTGTTCTTGGGGCAAAATTATGCATTGAAGTATAATTTTTCTATATTCTACGGAGAATTTCAGAACAGAACTTGAAATTTTTTCTCTTCTTTGAGAAAATTCAGAACTGAAGTGGAATTTTTTCTCTCTTCCTTGAGAAAATTCAGAAGAGAACGAACTTTTCTTCACTTATTTGGGACAACTCAGAGTTAAGGTGGAAGTTTTTCTCTTCTTAGGGAAAAATTCAGAAAAGAACTGGTACTTTTCATTCTTTCGTTGAGAAAACTCAGAATAAAAGTGGAACCTTTTTAAGACCATCAGAAGAGAAATTGAACTTTTCTTTACTTCTTTGAGAAAACTCAGAATTAAAGTGGAACTTTTTCTCTTCTTGGAGTTTTAGTTCTGAGTTCTCTCAATGAAATGAACAGAAGTTCCTGTTCTGTTCTGAATTTTTTCCCAAGAAGAGATAAAGTTGCACTTTAGTTCTGAGTTTTCTCATAGAAGTGAAGAAAATTCAAGTTCTCTTCTGAGTTTTCTCAAAGAAAAGAAAAAAGTTACTTCAATTCTGAATTTTTCCAAAGAAGAGAAAAAAGTTTAACTTCAGTTCTGAATTTTCTCAAAGACGAGAAAAGAAATTTAAGTTCCGTTCTGAATTTTTCCTCCAAGAAGAGAAAAAGTTCCACTTTAATTCTGAGTTTTCTCAAAAAAGTGAAGAAAAGTTCAATTTCTCTTCTGATGGTTTTATTAATAGAAGTTTTCTGTGAAAATTACTTTTTGGCAATTTCAAACATTGCCGAGAGGTCTTAGAAAATGGTTTTAAATGGAAACAAAAAACTGAACCATTTGAATCGACATATCTGAAAACTGCATAACAAAGTAATGCATAAAATATTTTTATTGAAATGACAGGATGTAAAATATTAACATAAAAAATATGTTACATACATTATTATACATTATTAATATCATTAAACAACTTTGGACATTTTTATTCTATTCCATAAAATAATTCATTTTGTTCTCTCTTGATTGTGTATTTATTCTCTTCTCTTAGTTCGTAACCAGTAGAATAATCATTTATTCATTTAGGGTCACAATGTTTACTGTGGACTCAGCTACAGGTTCAATATGCGTTTCGTCTTTGGAATTAGTGGCTTCACTTACTATATCTGTTGGTATATGCTCAATGGTAGTAGTAATGTTCACATGCGCTTTATTTTCCATCAATTCATCTTTATATTGATTAGTGATATTGTCCGCCAATGCCCTTTTCATTTTGCCAGCGATTTCACTGTCTATTATCACATTATTTTTACACAGGTAACAGTTCTGGCACGTAGACAAGATATGGTTTATGATATTTCTAGAAGAGTACGGTTTTCTTGTTTCGACCCTCCGTTGAATACTAATACCCGAAAAATGGCGATATGATTTATCAAGAGGTAACGTGTCACCAGAACAATAAGCAAGGAGTTGCTCCTCTTCATCAACTATTATTTTTATGTTGGCATTCTATTTGAGTGGTATCATCTCTGGATATCTCACTCTCGCATATCCACCATCAGCGTTTGTTGAATTGTTTCGGTAGTCCAAAGAAATCTAATCCCTCACTGTCATGACAACACATGCACACATTTCCAATAGTATTACCACTACTACTTGTTTAATAGTTCAAATATTTGTCTTTGTCAGCATTTAACGCAACGAAAACCTTATAATTTGCACACACATTGTTCGAACATTTCATCTTCACTTTAAAAAAAAATATGATGCAAGAGTTTATCCTTCCAATATACAAAAAAATCTTATTGAATACATACAATAAACTAGGCAGTGTCGATAACCAGGCATAGAGTGCTACGGGTCTGCCGCAAAAAAATCCAAAACCATACTCAGACCAAAAATTCTAAGTGCCAAAGAAATTCACTTGTGACATTTTTAAAATACAAAATGAAAATAGTATGCATATGACACTCGTGATTTTTAGTTCTAGAAAAGCCATGTTTGTAATGACATTTTAATTTTTTTACTTATTTTTTACCTATTTTTTACCTATTTCATTTTTTTACATTCTTTTATTTCAATGATATTGAGATTCTATTCTTCTCGCTGTCGATGATCAACCATTAAGTACCATTGGTACAGCCGAATAAATAAAAATAAAAAACAATAAAAGTTGAATAATTTCCGTCCCAAAAAATTCAGTCCAAAAAAAAGAAGAAAAGTGTTACTACAAACATTATTCTAATAGTAAAAATTATGACTAATATACCTATATCATTCTTATTTTCTTTTTTTAAAATATTAAAAGTGAATCTTTTATGTTAAAAGATATATAAAAATAAAAAATAAAAGTTAAAAAAATTAAACTTACAAAAAAACATAAAAAATAACATATCTATATCATTCTCATTTTGTATTTCAAGAATATTAAATGTGAACATTTTTTCGTTTTAAGTTTATTACGTGTCATTTTAAGACATAAAAGGTTGAAAAATCTTCTATGTTAAATTTTTTTTATAAAATAAAATAAAATTTAAAAAATTCAAACAAATTAAACTTAAAAAAGTATTAAAACGGGAGTGGGCAAAAAGTTGGGGGGAGGTAGGGGCATTGGGGCTTTTGGAGGTTGGGTCATCGATGACTAAGGGCCGTCGTATCATTGCTTGAAATGTATACGACTGTTTTTAGTAGCTCCAATAGTATACTCACTATGTGCATCGTCAAATCCACAACCCCCTGACTACTGGATTTCTTTTCATCGAATTTTTTGTGTAAACAGAGCACGAAATGTATTTTTTAAGAAGAATTTGTGGTAACTCAAATAGTATAGCCTACCCCCTATGGGCGTCTTCAAATCCATAAGCCCCTAACTACTTGATTTCTAGGGATTGTTCTGGATTTCTTTATTAAAATTCTATTCTCGGTGCCTTTTAATATAATGCGTTTAAATTCCCACTTTATATTCACTTAATGTAGGAGTCCTATAAAAATGTAAATCAATTTCCACTCTAATCGATAAAACGCAATGATGCACGACACCCATAGAATTCATTGCGGGAAGGAGTCATATAACTCTCAGAATCTATTGTGCAACTAAGTCATTGCACTACTCAAGACTAGAGGGTACGGTGACATTCAAGATTGTCTGGCCTTGATGCAGTTCATTGACCCTTAAAAGTACCTTGGAAAGGAGCCTGGGAACGTTAAGTACCCAAAATATAACCTAGCTGTCTACTTTAGTAGTAGCATTATATATATTAGTTTTTACATATTTATATAGTCATATATATATATATATATATATATATATATATATATATATATATATATATATATATATATATACCTATTCGGTATTTTAAACATAATTTTGTTCAATTTAATATACCCACCGACAATTATTTATGATCTTTTCTATATTCTTTGTTTTTGCTCTATTTAAGAATTATATAATGTTCACCAAGAATATTGATATAACGACATACATCAATGGCGTTCGGAAAACTCATAATCCTGAAGGAAGAGCCTATGCTTCTACAGTTTGGGACTTGTATTCTACGGGGGCTAGTGTCAGGTTTCTCAATCCTCAGACATATAGCAATCGAGTTTGGAAGATTTGCGAAGGGCTTCAAGATGCTTTTGGATGTTTTGTTGGTGCAAATGTGTAAGTCATCTTTATATGTAAAACTCGAATGTAGATCTGTATTTCTGTCCTGTATACATCACTACCCTGTTCGCTCGATCGCCAAGAAGCTTTTAGGAGTTATTGAGGACGCACTTGCGATGGTTTTAGGTATAAAATTGTTTTCAACACAAAAGGTATATATTTAAAAATAAGGTAAAGGACAAATTTACTTTTAGTCCGGGATTAATTCCATTCTGGAAAGAAAGCATGACGTATAAAAAAAAAATTGATGTTTGTCTTTATCGATTGAGTGCATTATTGTGTTTTTCAATTTATGGAATCGGTTCCCGAATGAAGGGGAACTATCGGAGGGAATTTTCTGCTTTGGAATAGTTCCGCTGAAGGAATTCTCCGCGGAAAAATTTTCCTTGAATTTTGTTTCTTTCGAGATCACCGCCACATGCGACGGTTAAGCTAATAACTTGATTATTGTGTGATTACTGTTAACTTTTTTTTTTTTAATTCAAATAAACAGCTCTGCTAACGAGTTCACTTCTTCTGACCTATCTAGAAGAAAAGTAGACGTTATGCCACCTTAGTAATCTTCATGTTATTTATTACTTAAAATAGATTGAAATATTGCATTGTACTAAATACCCTTCATGAAGCTTCTGAATTTCTTTAAAGAGCTCTGATTTAAAGTAATTTATGCTTAGTATTTGTAAAAAGCCCTAATTTAAAAATACACAATTATTAAAATACCTTATGAAAGACTATGAATTATTGATTTATATCTGATTTGATGGCGTCGTCATCTGACTGCATACCGATTTTTCTGGTAGAAATCATTTCTTTTTTGCTTTTAAAGATTTATTCTACCTTCTTAAAGTAACTAACTGTTTTAGGATAACCCCTGCTGGGATTTTATTCCACATGGTGACAGTACGTCAAATGAGAGCTTGAAACCTCTACAGTAAGGTTTTAAGATATGCTGAATTTGATCGTTGGATTTTCATTAAGATCGCTTGACCTTTGGTGGGTGTTCACCCTTTTTCTAAAGTCAGGCACATTTTCTTAGGCTCGTAGCTTTGATGGGTCACATTAAAATTAGTAAATTTTACTCATTTGGAATCAGCATAAAAATTCAATTCGTTCGATGCATCAATTATTACCAAAATTTCAATTATTATCATTTATTTATCAGTTTGAGACATTTTGAAAAAGTTAAAATGGCTTCCTTTGTCGGTACTGCTGCAAATACATGGTTGAATGGGGGCTTACCCTTACATTATTGCCAAGTATAAAAAAAGACAGCTAAAACCCTGCACAATGTTCATAGAATAACCAAAGACAGTCCAATGCGTCACTAATAATTAAATGAAAAAAAAACAACAAGTTGTTTCGACTGAAAGTAAGGAGCAACATTGAAACTTAAAAGGAACACCAATTATTCCGCGTGTGAGGGAGCTAACCCTTTCTCAACCCTCGTTCTTTACGCTGAAGTCTTAAATTTCTTGAAAACACATCTTACTCAAGTTCAACGACCCTTGTGAACTGATGTTGGAAACTTTAAAAAATGATAGTTTACAATTTAATGTTTTATATTTCACGCTGACAAAATATTTATTCATTTAATGAATTACAATTATCTTTTTGTTTTGTTTTGTGGTGTTTTTTTAAATATAAATTACAATGAAATTTTGCAGCTCAATGATATGTTTATGTTTTTGATATTTATGTTTAAAAGTAAAAACGCAAACTATTGTTCATGAAGGAAAATAGGTTCTGTTTAAGTCCTTGACTGAGTTTGAGAAAGGTTTATCGTTATTCATTTTAACCAAAAAATCACTATTTATTTCACCGATTAATTAAATTTTGAGGAAAATAATCATTTTTCCTGAGGGGCTGATTTTTCCATCGAATCAGCTGAGTGTATCTTCCTCTTAGAGGGGTCCGAAAGACCCCCTTGCATCCCAAAAATTGAAGAACTGTGATTTACTCGTATGTACATAAATCAACAGCTTGAGGATGCTAATCCTTTACTGAAGTAATTTATTTATATTTTTATGAATAACTCAGCATCATTTTTAAAAGGATAAATTGCGGCTCAGAGGCGAACCTGAATGGGATTTTTTTGTACCTTGGGTCAGATTTGTGGGTTTATGTTGGAATTATTGTTTTAAGCTACAGGTCAAAGGGATATGCTCAATTGATTGTTTTCAATTCATTTGTAAGGAAATAAATTACCAAGAATAAATTGGTTACTACAGATATACTGACATAAAGACAGGAATTCTTGAAAATTCTAGTTGCATTTAATTTTTTAAACGTAATGTAAAAACTATTTAAAATTTATTTGTTTTTTGGAAAGCGTATGCGGTTGATGTTCATTGAAAGTAGAAATAGGAGTAGTAGTAGTCTTGATAGGAGTAGTCGTGGTAGGAGTAGCCGGCGTAAGTGTGATCGTTGTAGGAAAAGTCTTGTTCGAATTAAGTTTAAAGAAAATACATCTTTATTATGAAAAGTCAAGAGCGAATTTAAGGCCCAAACCAGCAAATATTAGCTTATATCAGTTCTCATTCAGCATCCGCCAGTGAAGGTCACATATATTTTATAAAGGATTAAAGAGTGACACAATTTTGTAATGGATTAAATCTTACGCAATTACCTGAATGCACTCAAATATCGGAGATTGGATTTTTTGACTGGATCGGTGACGTCACTGATTAGTTATACGCCTGAATTTTGAAGATTGCTTATAATTTGAATTGTTTGGATATTTGTGTATTTAAAAAAAAATTATTATCTGAGTTAATAATCTTAAATGGAATAAGGTGTGTTTGTTCGATAGAAGTGAATGAGTGAACATTTTAACTCAAATTGTAATAATGGATTATGATTTACGATCTATTACTGACTAGTTTTTGAATTGCCAAGTTGGTTAGTTTGGAACAAATTAACATTTGTAATGTTTTGTCTTATGATTGAGTAAGACCTGTTACGCGAGAGCCGCTTATTTGTCTATCCAGTGGCGGTTACAAGTTTATTCTGAATATAAACCATTCTGAACTGTGATTCTGATTTTTGATCGACTGTTCAAATTATAATTATTCGTTAAAATTTGGTACATTAACCCGAAGAGCAATTGTTGCTGACCTATTGGCCTAAATTTCAAGTTGTTTTTGGAGCTGAGTTCGAGATTGGCGTTAGGAGTCGTTCTTGGAGCTGAGTCCGGAGTTGGCGTTTGCCGTGCCCTTGTAACGGCTAACGCTTAATGCACGTTGGCAGCTCCGTGGATAAATATTTGTTGCCTAGTGAGGTAAGCCGTTTCTTGTTTAATTATTTCTAAGATGGGACGTCGGCGTAAAGTCCAGCGTGCTGGAGCTGATGGAACTGGAGCAGTTTTAGATGTTTCGGCCACTTCTAGCGAGGAGTCCCAGTCACCATTGTTAAAATTGTCCGAAGATTTTGTTACGATGCTGGCAATCGTGAAAGAAAACGGATCTAAGTTAGACTCTATTGATGGACGTATGAGATCTCTGGAACAAAGGGTTATATCGGTGGAAAAAGCGCAGCTTGAGTTTCACGCATCGGTTACGGAAGTTCAAGCCCGTGTAGTATCAGTTGAAAGCGAAACTGATAGCTTAAAAAAGCAGATAAGCGTTATCACGAGTGAAGCGATGGCACTGAGGAAAAACAATATTGATCTGGCAAGTCGGTTAATGATCTGTGAATACCAGGTATCTGACAGTAACATTATTGTTTGGAATTTGCCTTGTGACAGTAAGGAGGACGCTAGTGAAGCGTTTAAGCAAGTATGTCTGTCTGGACTTGAAGTAAGTGAGGTTCCCAAGTTTACAGTGCTACAAAACATGAAAGACCAGAAATTTTTCAAAGTCAATGTTTTTTTCGAGGGAAAAGAAAATTGATTTACTAAAAGTTAGCAAGAATTTGAAAGGGAAATCTGTGAGGAATCTGAAAGAGATTTATATTAGTGATGATGCCCCTCTTTCTGTCCGGGAGGCACGAAAAAGTCTTTTTGAGAAGAAGGCTAAGCTAAAGGATATAGGTATTTAAGCTTGGGTGTCTAAAACCGTTCCACCTTTTCTTTATTTTGATCGTCCTAATGGTTCGCGAGCCAAATTCTGCCCTAGTGATATAATCCCGGAGCTTAATTCACCGCGCAGTGATAGCAATGCGCATCAGCGCAGTCAAGTGAGGGGAAGAGGTTTACGCGGTGGTAAAGGTAGAGAAGGAGTTTAATATAGGTCCCTATTTGATATTATGGTAATTTTGTGAACGGATGGTTTGTAATCGTGTGAGTATTGTTTAGTGTCAGTTATGAAATTTAAAATAAGCGGTTGTTGCGTTTGTTATTAACTTATTAACTTATTCATTTTTTTTTGTGTTATGAAGTATTCATTGTTTTTGTTATTTATGTCCCCTATGTTGGCGATTCTTTTTGTGTTATTATTTTTGGTCAATGTTTTCTTATCTTTTGTTTACTTTCAGGATTTGTTGGTCTAGATTTTCTCGGTTCTTGGTCGTTTCACTCATGGTATGGTAAGGTTACTATTTTTTCGCATTCCAAAATTCCGGTTCCCATCCCTTCGGATTGATTATTTTAAATGTCAAGTTTAGGTAGGGAACGGCTGGGTTTTCTTGAGAGTGATTCGATGAAATTACATGATTTGGGGGGAGGGGTACTTCACAGAGATTTTGATGTGGGTGAGTTTCATGAGGTTAATCCTGATTCCCGTTATAAGTTTCTGTGTGATTTGAGTTCTATTAGTTGTCAAAATGAGTTTAATATTTTTCATTTAAATTGTCAAGGGATTGGAAGTTCATACCAGTTTTTGAATGAGTTATGTCTGCAATCAACCCCTCATGTTTTAGCTTTAACGGAGACTTGGTTGAAGAACCATAGTTCTTCTCTGTTAGAGATTGGTAATTATAAGCTGTATATTAAAAATAGAGAGATGCATCAACATGGCGGCTTAGCAATTTATGTGCGTAATGATTTTGAGGTTAAGGTGAGAGATGATATAAGAGTTAATCGAGAAATGGTGTTTGAAAGTATGGTGTTAGAATTGCAGTGTCTTAATTTTAAGTGTTTTATGATTGTCGTTTATAGATCCCCTTCGTATAATACAGATGAGTTTAGCTCACTTTTAGAAGAGCAATTGGATAAGTTACCAATTTCAACTAGACCTTGTTTTATTTGTGGTGATTTCAACTTGGATTTAAGAACTGTGAATAGTAACCTTAGAGCTAGGGAGTTTCTAAACACTATGCTAGGTTATGGACTACAGCCTTCTATTAATATATGTACAAGAGTGAGCCATGATTCTGCTACGTTGATTGATAACATTTACTTAAATACTGGATATAGCAGTGCGAGTGTTATTGTAAACGACGTTTCGGATCATTTCGGTCTGTTGGTATCTATTCCTTCTCTTTTGAACCGGCCAAGATCAGAGCGTTCTGAAGTACCGAAAACTTGTTTTCCTGTTATTAATGTACCGAAGTTAAAAAATGAGCTTGGAGGAAAAAATTGTGATTTTTTATATAGTAATGATATGGATGTGAATGATAAATTTACACTTTGGTATTCGATGATTAAGGATACTGTAGTCGCTTATAGTCAAGTTAGGAAGAAACGTAAGTATTTTGATTCGCCGAAGAAGCCTTGGGTTACGAAGAGTATTCTAGTTTCTCTAGCTAGGCGACAGCAATTGTATAAAAAGTCCGCATTAAGTAATAGTATTAGCGATGTAAATATTTATAAAGCGTATAGTAATAAGTTGAATAGTATACTTCGTAAAGCTAAGTTAGATTACCTGAGTGATAGATTTAAAAATGCGGAGGGTAACCCGAGAAAGACTTGGAATGTTATAAATTCTGTTATTAAACCGAATAAGCCTGAAATTGTTAGTAGTCTTGTTGATGGTGAAAATACTCGCCAAACTACTGAACGTATGTGTGAGCACTTTTCTAGTGTAGGGGGCCGGTTAGCGTCGTCTGTTCAGCAGCATGCAAGTGATGGTGATTTTACTCAGTTTTTGCCTGAAAGTAGTGACGTTTCTATGTGCTTGCGACCGGTTACTGAAAAAGAATTGTGTGATGTGGTAAAAGGTATGCGAAACAGTGCATCCGGGTCAGACTTTATTACAACAAAGGTTTTTAAGTCAATTTTTCCTGTGATATCCCAACAAATTTTGTACCTGGTTAATGCTAGTTTTAAATGTGGTATATATCCGGAGTGTCTTAAAAGTGCCAGAGTAATACCTTTATTTAAAGGGGGTGATAGGAAAAATGTGAATCATTATCGACCGATATCCCTCCTTTCTGTTATTTCTAGGCTAGTAGAAAAACTTATTAATTCTAGAGTATCTGAGTTTTTGGAGAATATTTCCTTTTTCCATTCTAATCAGGTCGGTTTTCGTAAGGGGATGTCTACCGAACAGGCAGTTTTATTTTTGACGACGTTTGTGCATGATGCTTTGGACCAAGGGTTTAAGGTGGCGTCTATTTTTTTAGATATTGTTAAAGCGTTCGATTCAGTTGACCATGAAATTTTAATTATGAAGCTAGAAAATTGTGGAATTAGAGGAAATGCGTTGAAGTTATTTGAAACTTTTTTGAGAGGTAGGACCTAGTGTGTTGAAATTTCTAATGTGAGGTCTGGTGAAAGAATGGTTGATTATGGTGTTCCACAGGGTTCTGTTTTAGGTCCGCTTTTATTCTTGGTTTATATCAATGACTTACGATTTTCTGTTTTGGATTTGTTAGATAGTGCACATTCTAATTGTAGGGTGATTATTCCTAGTTTTGCAGATGATACCCATTTTACTGCTGCAGCAAAGACTGAATCTGATTTAATAGAGATAATGAGAAGAGGTATGTTAGGTATAGATAAGTGGATGAGAGTGAATAAGCTTTTGTTAAACCATAGTAAATCAGGTTTTATTATATATGGTAGATCATCAAATTTTTACCATGGGTTCTGGATTTGCAAATGGAGAATTATGTAATTAAGCGTACAAATACTATACGATACCTTGGTGTTATTGTGGATGAATGCCTTAGTTTTAAAAATCATGTTTCTTTTATTAGTAGTAAGATTGCAAGAAATGTTGGAATGATGAGAAAGTTAAAAAATATTTTCCATGATTCTATTTTGAGATTGATTTATTTTTCGTTAGTTCACCCGTATTTAGTATATTGCGTGAGTATATGGTCTAGCACATTTTATGTGCATTTGCAGCAGTTACGAGTGATACAAAATATGGCACTGCGAGTGTTGTCCAGAGATAATCGGAGAACCTCGGTGAGATCCCAATATGTACAGTTAAATATTATCCCTGTGTCAGGTCTTGGGAAATTTTACCATGGGTTATTTATGTTTAAGTATTTTTCTAATTTGGTTCCCAAGTGTTTTTCAAATTTATTTATTTCTGGTGATGATGTACACAATTATCCTACTCGTCATGCTAGAGATATACGGACACCTCAAGTTACTAGTACTAGATCGCTATTTTCAATACGTCATGTGGGGCCAGTTGTCTGGAATAATTTGCCTGTTTCTTTAAAAAGTTCAGCGAATCTTTGTGAATTCCGTCGGGACCTTAAAACCCTTTGTCTCCATAGGTATGAATTTGTTTAAAGGGTGGTATAGTTGAGTCACTCTCAGGTTTGCCCGGAACCCGTTTTTCCCGTTTTTCCTATATATTCCTATATATTTTCATTTTTTTTTGTTTTGTTTATTTATTATTTATGGGATGGCGGCGGGAAGTTTTGGAGTATGTGAAGTATTGATTTTTGGTTATTGCGACCAGGAGCCGAGTGAGTGTAGAATTTTCATTCTTTCTTCTTTTTTTCTTTCTTTCTTCTTTTTCTCTTTTTTTCTCTTCTTTCTCTTTTTGTGTTATTATAAGTGTTAATTTTAAGAGGGTAAATACTTCCGAACAAGCGTTAGCTTATGGAAGGTCATTTGTTTTTTTGTGTTGTGTTGTTTTTGGAATAAACCCTTATCTTATCTTATATAGGATGTCAAATTTAAATAAGTAGAAATTAAAATGAATCATATATAAAAATAGAAATATATAGAAATAGATAGAAATGAAAGCATTTTAGGGTACAAAAAATATACAAAATTTATACTTCCTAGTTTTATTTTACCGATTGCTGTTCAAAATATTCGAACTGAAAATTTTATTGTTTGAAGCAGCTACTAATAAACATGCATTTTAATTTTCGGTTTATTGCGGTTAACGTGGGATATAATCTATCCGAGTAGTAATTTCCCATCAGACTGGTCTTGTGCTAAGGTATTTGTATCATTTGGAGGAAAGTCAAACCTTAAATTACAGAGAGGGAGACTGAGGGGATAGGAGCCCTCTCATATAAATGATTATTAATAATAAATATATAATTTCTTACAGAAACGAACAGAAAATAATTTCTGTTCATTTTGAGTTTTAATGTATACTTTTATTTGAAAAAAAAAACAAACTATTTTTACACTTAAGTTTTGTTTGTTTTACGTATTATATTCAGGGATTATTGGGGAGTTCGCCTCAAGAAACATAGTTTTGCACATCTCAATCTTTTAAGTTGGAAAAAAAGAAATTAAAATTCTCCCTCTTTTAAATTGCTAGTTTCTAAATTGTCTGTTTTTAGTTACCTAACGCCACCTGGGACTCAGGGTTTTGCACCACATTATGATGATATAGAAGCATTTGTTCTACAGCTGGAAGGCAAAAAGAGATGGCGACTGTATCGACCAAGGTTAGCTACTTTTGTGTTTGAATACTTTTTTGTTGTTGCTAAAATTTACATATTTTAGTTTCTAATTGAGTCGATTTTTAATATTCCCTTATATTCTGCTGGAAAATGGTTTGCAATGATTTTCCCCAGGTGTTCGCTGACAATTCTCCTTGTTTTGTTTACGAATACTGTTTTTAGAGAAAGTGTCTGTGCCTCGATAGATGGCCAAATGTACAAAAAAGTTCCTAGCTGCTAATGCCCGCCAAATTTAGTTCATAACTCATAATCATTCTTATTGACATGGATGACAAGAATGTAGCCCTTCCCTTGCAGGAGTTTGATTGAGTTCAGACACCTGATGCCACAACTATAGCTGATGACGAGGTTTGTTGAATGAACTTTGCCAGCCCAGTGGGTAATTAGTATAGTAGGTAAGTATAGTAAGTATGACGGCACTAGACCCTTAAGGTCCAAACCGGCGGTGCTGATCTCCGTTTCGTGGCCCGTCGCCAGGATGGCCCTTCAGCCAGGAAGCCAGCGGGTAATTAGGCTGATAAAAAGTAATATAATTGTATTATTCGTGTTTTTCAAAGAAGTTGGATAAGATGCGGACCATAAAGCGCAAAATTATGTGCCTAGCTCTATGTCTCCACCAAATAAGGTTTGAATCTAAAGCTCTTTTCGGTCAATTCGCTATTGACAAGAATTCAGGAACTCCTCTTCCGCCTTCCTCAAAGAGATTGAATCGTACCTGGTCTCAACAAGGTGCAACAAGGAAATTAACCGTTACTTCTGACTAAACCTAGATTAAACAGAGCAATCCCTTTTGGTAGATACCCTGACGACTATAATTTCGATAGCCCTTATTTCTCCCTTCCCACTGATGTTAGATAGATAGATATATTTCAAACAACGAAAAGCATTCAGTAAACAAAATCACTAATCCTCCCAAAGGCTCCATGGCCTTTAAAGGAGGGGGACCATGAAACAAAATATTAAACATTTAAATGCAAACTATTAAAAAAAAAAAAAAACAGAAAGAAAGAGGGACAGAGTCCGTTTAAAATTAACAACTCAAAGCAGGCGATATGAGACTCTATAGACACAGCATAAAATAAAAGTTAAGCTGTACATTTTTTTTAGCTGTTATTCATCATCGAGCATTGCTTTTATCTTACAACCCTTTCTGGTAAATGTTTTGACAGAGAAAAAATTGGGGCCCCCTTCTCTGCTTAGGCCTGGTCATATTTTGACCCCAAAATCCACATCAGTGAAATCAGCTCTCACTTCCAACCACAGTATGTTGAAATCCAATTTCCTGTCTCGAAGAAGATACTACCCAGAGAGCTAGGGTTGGTCCTAGACCATAAGAAAGTGCAAATAGTACACAAGCCCTTCATTTTTATCAAGTTTATTTATATATGCAAACCCGATCTGATGATTTTATAGTAACAAGAATGGAGAGGTTTCCTTCCCTCACAAAGGCTAGATCAGGTAGAGACCCAAAAAAAGTAAAACTAGGACAATTACTTGTATCTTCCCACCAATGTTTTTTAGCTCTGACTTTTCAGAGCTCATGCTGATATTATGATTATTAAAATTAAGGGACTCCGTCACTCCTGTAGAGGTCAAATTGCGCCCAGACACAAAATAGGACGCAAGATATGAAATCCTACATCCCACCAAACTTGATTGGGATCTGACATACCCTTCTGGTGTGCGTGTTGATGACAAGAATTTTGGGGCTCCTTTCCCTCTGCCCTCCACAGAGACTAAAACGAGCCTGAACTCGCAAAAGGCACAATTATGATACTAGCCCTTACATTTCATCGAGTTCAGCTGATATTTGACAAACCGATCTGAAAATTTATTAATAACAGCAATGATATATCGAATAATAAGCGGAACGCCTCTACAAAAAAAAAAAATCACATTAAGATCCTCTTTTAAAATAATCAGGATCAATTATATGGATGGTAAAAACTGTCTAATTTAATCTTAGATGCTACTTTGGAAGGGAATGTCAGAACTTATTCAGATAGACTGTACCATTTATCTACAGTGTGGTGTTGGAAAGTTCAGTGACGAAATTAGACTACTTTATCTGTCATTAAGTTGTTGTAATGTCTTGTCGCAGCTTGAACAACTCGCTTTCTTCGTTGCACCGTTTCTAAGGCGTCGGTTTCGTTGTTGCAGTTTTGCGAATTGAAGAGTGATATGTTCCAAAACGGGTTTCATCAGGGATTTTTCCAGGCAAACCAGCATCTTTATATCTGCACAAGTAGAAGATATCCGGATAAGATCCACGACTTTCGATGCTTTCGTACTGACGGTTGTGTAATGCGCTGGTGCTCCAGTTTTAGGTTAGTAACGAAGTCTAACTCTTGTTCAGGGTTACGTCGGGATGTGTTGGCGTTATTCAGCGTATAAGATGTTTGTATCATCTCGAGGGATGGCCCACTTTCAACATCGTTCGGGCCAGGTGTTGGGGCCACGTCTGGTGGAAACGTTAACATTTGTAGATATATCTTTAACGGCATAATCAAGGAGTAAACTACAGCAGCTGATTGATAGGACTAGCGTGTATTTAAATAAGAAATATTTAAGAATTTGTTATTGGTAGTGTACAGGAAAGGAGGAATAATGACGGAAAGAGAGAGTTTGATTTGAGGGTATATGTCAAAGTGAAAGAAGAGTTTACTTATTTTGGCTGTACTTTGACTGCAGAGGGTAATTTTAGTTAACATATGGCAATCAGTTTGGCAAAAGGAAAGCAAGTCTCTTATATGGGGGCTTTGAGCCAGTTGGCTAAGATTAGTGATATAAAGGTACATAAATATATGTTTCTTGCTAGGATAGTTCAGGCCATACTTTACGCATGTGAAATTTGAGGACATACAGATGCAATGTTTTAAAACGGTTTTTGAAGTAAGTAGATTTGTTAGTAATTTAATAAATCAGGGGGATGTAGGGCTGATGCAATTGAGAAATCGAAGACTGGTAGCTATGATTGAGTTCTGCGAAAGGCTCTTAAGGTTTTGAGGTTCTATTTTGCGAAAGCAACGTATTTGTATTCCCAGCCTATTTGTGTACCAGTATATTTACGAGAATAAGAATGGTCTGTGGCCAAGCACAATAAAGGGAATACTATATGAAAGTGGTATGGGTGAGCTATGGAACGAAGGTGCGGGTGTGGATGTCGGTGTAATAGTGGAAAGAGTGACGGAGAGGTGTGTGACCAGGACACTCTAGTGCTGCACTAGGAGATGGCAAAGACCCGGTAACTAGATTTAAATGTGCAGGTCAAAGAATCGTGGGTAGAAGATATTAATTTTGGGACAGGAATATGGAGGGATGAGTTCGGCTGTTTGGAAAGTATGAGAGCAAACGGGCTACCAGTGAAGGAAAGAAGGAATTACATGGGTCAGGTCAGACCGAAAAACGGTTCTTACTTTTGCCTAGTGCGTGGGGGCATCCGGGAAGACTTTTTGCATTTTGTGGAAGAGTGCAAAGTTTCGGAAGATTGAAGCAAATAATTTTTTGTGAATGATTTATTGATAATAGTAATTGGATAAGAATAATGAGAAAAACTGAATTTGGGAAATTTGAAACCAGGGGGCATTTCTGAGACTAGTGCTGAACCATAAAGGTCTTTTTTGTAATATTATGTTGCATTGCTTTTGCGTGTTTTTGTATTAGGTTAATTAAAAAAAAACTTTTTCCACAAAAATAAGTTTTTAGAAAAAGTAAAGAACTCTATTAAACCACAAACTGAAAAAAAAAAAAAAAAATACAGTCAAATAATCTACCAAGCATACAACTACCACAAATCAGTATCAATAAATAAATGAAACCCAAAACAAACGGATATTAAAATTAATAACAGGGTCAAACTCAAAACGAGCAGAAATTAATATGAGTAGGGTTCTAAACCCCATGCTTTCTAAAAGCCAGAATATAATTTGTACTTTACTGAAAAAATTCAAATGAATTTACTGAAAAAAATGTGCATTGTCAGTTTAATATACATATGCGGATATTTATTCCTTAAAATCTTAATAATTTTTTATTTCTCAAAGTTATAATAAAAGTGGAAACATTTAAAAGATTTTTTTTTCAGTAAAGTACAAGTTATATCTGGCTTTTAGAAGGCATGGGGCTTAGAACCCTATTCATCCTAATTTCTGCTCGTTTTGAGTTTGACTCTGTTATTTATTTTAATTTCGGTTCGTTTGTTTTTTTTTTATTTATTAATACTGATTTGTGGTAGTTCTGTTCTATTTTTTTTCTGAGTTATTTACTTTTTTCAAAAACTTATTTTGTGGAAAAAGCTTTTTTAAATTAATTTCTGTTCGTTTTATATTGACATAGTCTCTTTCAGGGAGAAAGACTGAGCCTCTTCTAAAGTTAAACAACCGTCCCTTCCATAAAAAAACTTAAATACCCCCAGGGCATAACTTACAACCCTTGCCCCTAATCTCTGGGGTTTGTTTCAACCTCAAAAGCCTTGTTATATGATATTTAGACTATTTTGAATAAAATAGCTATCTCAAAATTTCTATTAGATGCATTTCGGGACAATACGACGTGTGTATGTGGCGGGGGTAGCTGCCCTTCGATCACTTTGACCCTTTAAAAGAGGACTAGAGCTTCTGATTACCAATCCAATGAGCCCCCTCCGAAGTTTATATTACCACGCTTTCTGTAAAAACCTTATATGTCCCCAGGGTAGCACTTACAACCCTTTCCCTGAGGGCTGGGAAAGGGATTTGTTATCCTCAAAGACATAATTTCCAGACCTTTCTGATACGCTGAACGAAATGGCTGTCTTAAAACTTTGATTGGAAGCGTTTGGGGAAAGGATGGGCGTAGGGATGGGGCATTTGCCCTCTAATCCCTTTCGACTATTAAAAAAGACCCTAGTCCTCTCAGTTTCCAATGGAATGAGCCCTTTTTGAAGTTTCACGACAAAACTTTCTATAAAAAACCTTATATGCCCCCCAGGTTATAACTTTGACCCTTGTCCTGAGGGCTATATAGGGAGGGTTTTCATCCTCAAAGACATAATTTCTAGACCTTTCAACTAAGTTGAACAAAATGGCCATTTCAAAATATTGATCGAAAAAGTTTAAGGAAATGATGGGCGTAAGGGGAGGGGACTATTAAAAAGGACAATAGCCCTCTTAATGTCGAATTGAATGAGCTCTTTTTGAAGTTTCTACGACAACGCTTTCTATAAAAACCTTATATGCCCAGGGCATAACTTACAACCTTTGCCCTGGGGGCTTTGGGGGGTTTGTCATCCTAAAAGACATAATTTCCGAACCTTTCAACTACGTTGAACAAAATGGCTATCTCAAAATTTTGATTGAATTTGTTTCAGGAAATAGTGGGCATGAGAAGGGGGTTGTTGTAGCCAGTGGATCGATGCTTTGCTGGGCAATACGAGGCCCGGGGTTCATCCCCGTGGCAGGAAGGTTGGGCGACAAGCTTGCTACTTGTCCCTGTAGAACAATACCAGCATCTGAAACGTCGATTAGACACCCTATGCGCCAGCAATGGCTCAGGAGGATCTTTATCTTTGTCCGAGAGGGGGGTTAGTTGCCCTCCAATCACTTTCGACTATTAAAAAGGGCACTAGCCCTTTCAATTGCCAATGTAATGAGCCCTTTTCGAAGTTTCTACGACAACACTTTCTATAAAAACCTTGTATGCCCCTAGGGCATAACTTAAAACCCTTACCCTGAGGGCCGTGGGGGTTTGTCATCTTCAAAGACCTAATTTCTAGAACTGTCAACTACGTTGAAAAAAATGCCTATCTCAAAATTTTGATTGGATGTGGTTGAGGAAATGGTGGGCGTGAGAGGGGGTAGTTGCCCTCCAATCATTTCCTACTATTAAAAAGGGCAGTAGCCCTTTCAATTTCCAATCAAATGAGCCCTTTCTGAACTTTCTACGACAACCCTTTCTATAAAAACATTATATGCCCCAGGACATAACTTACAACCCTTACCCTGGGCGTTGTGTGGGGGGGGGGGTTGTCATCCTCAAACACCTAATTTCCAGAACTTTCAACTACGTTGAGCAAAATGGCCATCTCAAAATTTTGATTCGATGTGTTTTGGGAAATGGTGGGCGTGAGAGGGGGCTTAGTTGCCCTTCAATCAGTTTCGACTATTAAAAAGGGCACTAACCCTATCAATTTCCAGTTGAATGAACCCTTTTTTTAGTTTCAACGACAACGCTTTCTATAAAAAACCTTATATGACCCCAGAGCATAAATTACAGCCCTTACCCTGAGGGGTGTGGGGGTTTTTCATCCTCAAAGACATAATTTCCTGAACTTTCAACTACGTTGAGCAAAATGGCCATCTCAAAATTTTGATTCGATGTGTTTGGGGAAATGGTGGGCGTGAGAGGGGGGTTAGTTGCCCTCTAATCACTTTCTACTATTAAAAAGTGCACTAGCCCTTTCAATTTCCAATCGAATAAGCCCTTTTTGAAGTTTCTACGACGACGCTTTCTATAAAAACCATATATGGCGCCAGAGCATAACTTACAACCCTTACCCTGAGGGCTGTGGGGGTTTGTCATCCTCAAAGACCTAATTTCTAGGACTTTCAACTACGTTGAACAAAATAGGTATCTCAAAATTTTGATCAGATGTGTTTGGGTAAATGTTTGGCGTGAGAGGGGGTTTAGTTACCGTTCAATCAATTTCGACTATTAAAAAGAGCACTAGCCCTCTCAATATCCAATCGAATGAGCCCTTTTTGAAGTTTCTACAATAACACTTTCTATAAAAAACCCTTTATGTCCACAGGGCATAACTTACAACCCTTAGCCTGAGGGCTGTGGGGGGGGGGTGTTATTCTCAAAGGCCTAATTTCTAGAGCTTTCAACTAGGTTCAAAAAAATGGCTATCTCAAAATTTTGATTGGATGTGTTTGGGGAAATGGTGGGCGTGAGAGGGGGGTTAGTTGCCCTCTAATCACTTTATACTATTAAAAAGAGCACTAGCCCTTTCAATTTCCAATCGAATGAGCCCTTTTTGACGACAACCCTTTCTATAAAAACCTTATTTTCCCCCAGTGCATAACTTACAACTCTTGCCCTGAGTGCTCTGATGGGGTTATCATCCTCGAAAAGTTAATTTCCAAAACCTTCAACTACGTTGAACAAAATGACTATCTCAAATTTTTGATTGTATGTGTTTGGGAAAATGGTGGGCGTGAGAGGGGGGCTAGTTGCCCTCCAATAACTTTCAAGTATTAGAAAGGGCATTAGCCATTTCAATTTCCAGTCGAATAAGCCCCTTTTGAAGTTTCTACGACAACGCTTTCTATAAAAAACCTTATATGCCCCCAGGGAATAACTTACAGCCCTTGCCGTGAGGGCTGTGGTGGGTTGTCATTCTCAAAGACCTAATTTCCAGAACGTTCAACTACTTTGAACAAATGTCTATCTCAAAATTTTGATCGGATGTGTTTGGCGAAATAGTGGGCGTGAGAGGGGGGTTAGTTGCCCTCCAATCACTTTTGAATATTAAAAAGAGCACTAGCCCTTTAAATTTCCAATCGAATGAGCCCTTTTTCAAGTTTCTACGACAATGCTTTCAATAAAAACCTTATGTGCCCCCAGGGTATAACTTAAAACCCTTGCCCTGAGGGCTGTGGGGGGAGTGTCCTCCTCAAAGACATAATTTCCAGATCTTTCAACTACGTTGATCGAAATGGCTATCTCAAAATTTTGATTGGATGTGTTTGGGGAAATGGTGAGTGTTTAAGGGGTGTTAGATGCTTTCCAATCACTTTCGACTGTTAAATGGGGCACAAGCCCTTCCAATTTCAAATCGAATGAGCCCTTTTCGAAGTTTCTACGACAGCTCCTTCTATACGAAGTGCCCTGGTTTAAAAGATAAAAAAAAACATAGTGTCAACATCGTTCTTTACTTAGGCGCTATTGCGCTGCCTATGATATTAAGTAATGGCACTTTCTGGCTGGTGTCTTGTTCCTTTTTGTGACAGACCCTTCTGGATTTTATGGGTTTTTCCTCCACAGAATTGTAACCCGGTCATGCAGAGGAGTAAATTAAACAGAAAACCCAAACGAAAGCTGCTGATTTTCAAGAAAGTATTTAACCGTTTTTTTTCTTTTATTTTATTACCACAGTGCTAGTTAATTCTATGTTGCGATAGGAGCAGTTGGTTGATTGTATATTCCACTTCCTTGGTTTGTACACTGAGTAACTACGAGTAACTCGTATTATACACTTTAATTTAACCTTTTCTTTTTATTCTCTTTTGACTTTATATTTCTTCCCTTTTTAAATTGTTTTGATTTATTTTCTTCCCCTCTTTCCTCTCTAAGGGTACCTTGTTGTAGTGATTTAGAACGATTCCTTCCTTCTTTTACAATACTTTTGTGAATTAAAAAAAGATAATTTTATTGGACCGAAGTGCGTTTCTCGCATAATTCATTCTGGCTAGATTTACTGTGTGTTGTCAACCTTGAACAAGAAAAAAACATAATTTTTTATTTTCAAACAAGAGATGACTTACTTTATACGTCAGACAAAGGAATGTGTGTTAGTATCTTCTCCTAAACTTTCTTGAAACATTCCTTGGTGACAAAGGTCCGTTTCCGTCTGCCTGTTTATTGTCAACTTTGAATAGAAATAATTTTGGTGTCATTAACTGAAAAAGAAATGATTTAATATAGATCTCAAGCTGAGGAGTGTGCGCTAGTCTCCTCTCCAAACCTATCAGAAGAAGACTTAGAAGAGCCAGATTTGGATGTCGTCTTAGAAGCTGGAGATCTTTTGTACTTTCCCAGGGGATTTATTCACCAAGCAAACGCGCTGCCAGACGTCCATTCCTTGCATATCACTGTGTCGTCCTTCCAAAATAACTCTTGGGCAAACTTTCTCGAACAGGTTTGAAATATTACATCTATATTTTAATTTTTGGATTCCTCACATGAAAGCTTCGAATAAATGTTAATTGATTAAGTAAAGGAATGATATTTGTCGATTTATGACTTTGAAACTCATAGCTCTTATAAGATGTGACTAGGCAGACAAGACTTGGAAGGGGATGTTTTAACAATGGTAGGGATGAATTTTCATTTGCTCGACTTTCATAAATTTTTATGCTGATGAAATTGCGATCCCAATATTTGGTTTAGCTGAGAGGATTACCAAGAGGAACATACGTATTTTCTGCTGATAGTTGCCGCAATAGCGTTGAGTTTGTAAGGTGTGATATGGCTGCTATATATTGTGATGTTAAAATCTCCCTGGGCTTCATCAGGTAGAACAGATAGTAGTAGAAACTTTGGAGAGGGCCAATTTGATCGTAAATTGAAAATTGCAATACATAAGGGTCAAAACCGATTGGAGGGTAAGCTCTTTCAAAGCTTAACGTGCCCTTGGCAACCCATAACCCTGCATAGCATTTAATCAAATGACCGAAAAGTCCAAAAAGTATGCTTTCAGCTTGACATGAGAAGCAACCGCCCAGAATTTTCTATATGACATAAATAAAACAGAGCCCTAGTTTTATTAGAATGGTGTACTTAATCTTGTTGAAATCTGAGTTATATAAGGATTTTCAGTCTGTAGTATTGAAAGGCCCTAATTTAGGCGCTTGGGCATGTTCTGTCTACGACTAACTCTACTACTAAACCAACTCTACCACCAAAATACCACCTTCTCAACGTAAGGGTTTTCGAATGATTGAACGTCCATTATTAAAAATTACTATCGTTTGAGTATGATAGTCCACAATCAAAATACATTTGGTACATATTTCTCAAATAGTATTTGTGGAATACCTTGTTGCCAAAAATGGTTCCCAAAGATTTTGGGAACCTCTTCTGTCCTTTGTAATGTGGGATCAGAATTCCAAAGCAGCGATTTAATCAGGGCGGTCAAGAAGTCAAAAAATTGTTCTCTGGGTAGGACATGATAAGTGTAGTTGCCTGGACAAGAGCGTCAGAATTTTTCAAATAGCAAGTATACGAGAACAGAGGCTTCATAGATATAATAGATATAATACACTCGTAGAACAAAGGCTTCATAGATGTAAAGTAACAGATAAGTCGACATAATATACCTTATTTAATCAGGTTCATGAAAGGATGTCCTATATGTGTGGTTAATGGACCTGTGGTCCCAAAGCTAGCCATTTTGTCCGTGTTCTTGTGACTCAGAAACTCTTAATCCTACAAATTAAACGCGTTTTATCTCTTTTAACTGACGATCATTTGGGAATTATTTAGGTAACGATCTCAAATGATTAAATATCAATCATAAATCATTAATTTCGAAGCATGAATGTTCAAAATCAAAACAATCAAATTTTATCGCGCGAATAATGTTTGATTTTCACAAAAATTAATGTATAAGAATTCCTGGCCTTCCTGGTTACAAATGTCGGACTAATCGTGTAAAAAGACATTCAGAATAAAACAAGTTATGCACGTATTTTGGAGTGATGTTTAAATCTTGTTGGATGAAATCTTGAACGAATAATTGGAATGGATTAAATAGGGTCCTCGGGCTGTTTCTTCCCAACAGCTCCCACTTTGCACATCCATATGTGCAAAGTGGGAGCTGTTGGGAAGAGACAGCCCGAGGACCCTATTTAATCCATTCCAATGAGATAAAACGCGTCCATACGCGTTTTATCTCATTCAACTTATGATGATGCTGAAAAAATGGTCCTAAACACTTAATCAGTAAAAATGATTGTTTGTAAGATGATTGTTTGAATCAACGCTTGTTAAGTGCATATATTAATGATGGTGCTTGTTTTCAATTAATTTGGTTGTTAAGTGTTTACAAGCTTGTCAATCATAGGCAACGCAATAGTGCTGCCTAAGTAAAGAACGATGTTGGCACAATGTATTATTTTTTTTTTCTAGACCAGGGTACTTTTTATCGAAGGAGTTGTCGTAGAAACTTCAGAAAGGGCTCATTCGATTGGAAATTGGAATGGCTAGTGCCCTTTTTAACGGTCAAAAGTGGTTGGAAGACAACTAACACCCCTTCCACGCCCACTATTTCCCCAAATACATCTCCAATCAAAATTTTGAGATAGCCATTTTGTTCAACGTAGTCGATTTCCAAATGGAAATTATGTTTTTGAGGAGGACACTCCCTCCACAGCCCTCAGGGCAAGGGGTGTAAGTTATGCCCTGGGGTAAATAAGGTTTTTATAGAAAGCTTTGTCGTAGAAACTTCAAAAAGGGCTCATTCGATTGGAAATTCAAAGGGCTAGTGTCCTCTTTAATAGTCGAAAGTGATTGGAGGGCAACTAACCCCCCTCTCACGCCCACCTTTTCCCCAAACACATCCAGTAAAAATTTTGAGATAGCCATTTTGTTCAACGTAGTAGCAATTTCTGGAAATTAGATCTTTGAGGATGACAACACATCCCTCACTGCAAGGGTTGTAAGTTATGCCCTGGGGGCTAATAAGGCTTTTTTTTATAGAAAACGTTGTCGTAGAAACTTCAAAAAGGGCTCATTCGATTGGAAATTGAAATGGCTAGTGCCCTTTTTAATAGTCGAAAGTGATTGGAAGGCAACTAACACCCTTCCACGTCCATTATTTATCCAATCAAAATCTTGAGATAGCCATTTTGTTCAACGCAGTTGAAAGTTCTGGAAATTTTATCTGTGAGCAGGACACTCCCCCCACAGTCTTCAGGACAAGGGTTATAAGTTATGCCCTGGGGGCATATAAGGTGTTTTATTGAAAGCTTTGTCGTAGAAACTTCAAAAAGGGCTCATTCGATTGGAAATTCAAAGGGCTAGTGTCCTCTTTAATAGTCGAAAGTGATTGGAGGGCAACTAACCCCCCTCTCACGCCCACCTTTTCCCCAAACACATCCAATAAAAATTTTTAGATAGCCATTTCGTTCAACGTAGGTGAAATTTTTGGAAATTAGGTCTTTAAGGATGACCCCCCCCCAGCCCTCAGGGTAAGGGTTGTAAGTTATGCCCTGAGGGCATATACGGTTTTTATAGAAAGTGTTCTCGTATAAAATTCAAAACGGGCTCATTCGATTGGGAACTGAAATGGCTAGTGCCCTTTTTAATAGTTGAAAATGATTGGAGGGCAACTAACCCCCTCTCACGCCCACCATTTCTCCAAACACATACAATCAAAATTTTGAGATAGCCATTTTTTTCAACATAGTTGAAAGTTCTGGAAATTAGGTCTTTGAGAATGATAATCCCCTCAGAGCCCTCAAGACAAGGGTTGTAAGTTATACCCTGGGGGCATATAAGATTTTTATAGAAAGTTTTGTCGTAGAAACTTCAAAACGGCTCATTTGATTGGAAATTGAAAGAGCTAGTGCCCTTTTTAATATTCGAAAGTGAATGGAGAGCAACTAACTCCCTCTCATGTCCACCATTTCCCCAAAAAAATTCAATCAAAGTTTTGAGATAGCCATTTTGTTCAACGCAGTTGAAAGTTCTGGAAATTATGTATTTGAGGATGACAAACCCCCCACTGCCCCCAGGGTAAAGGTTGTAAGTTATGCCCTGGGGGCATATAAGGTTTTTATAGCGTTGTAAAGATTGTTGCTAGGCTTACGCAAGTTAGATATAAGTTTATTTCTCGTATTTAGTGTTTTATTACATTAAGGGTATATTTTTGGTATTTAGTGCATGTTCCACTTCAAGGGTATAGTTGGTATGTGTTGTTTTAAGTACTTGTTTCTGTCTTCTTTTCTATTCAAGGAAGTCGATCACCATGACCAAAAACCTACCAGCCAATGAGAGGCTACTTTGGGGGTCATGGAACCAGAATTCCATGCTTGGGCCTTGGAAGATAAGAAGGGGGAAAAGACAACTTGTGGACAGTTCAGCTTTGAGAACCAACAGTGACAAGTGGTTAGAGGAACACCGCTGGGAGAGTTCGAGCAACCTCCATCTTTCTATAATATACGGTGCGCTGGGAGAGTTTAACAAAAACCTCCACATCACTGCCGTCGGAGAGTTCCAGTAACCTCCACTAGCCAACTATAGACGGCGAGCTTGGAAAGTGCAGCAGCCACTTCCAAATCAACGGTGCCAGCCGGTGCAAGTTGACTATAGCTCGGATTCTCTACGGCTTCAATAGGACTGTTCACAAGTGTACTCTAGTATTGTATTTTGTCTATTCGTTTATTAAAGTAGTTTTAGCAACCTCTTGAGTAGATACGAATCCTGCCTACCACGCTACCCAAGGTCTTGTCCTCGTGGAGGCTTGATCACCCCCCACTGGGGACCAATAAGACGGTATCTCTTTAGAGAAATATACCATACTTCACATTGGTGGCAGCTACTCACGGTGTTGTTGACTACTCTTTAGAAACTCCTTTCTAATAATTCATTAAGCTGTCTCTATTTCCTAGCCTTAAATTTAAAACCATGCCGGCCGACTTAGAGGCCCATGTTAAAGACCTCGAAGCTAGGCTAGCAGATGCAGAGGCTCGTCTGACCTCGCAGAGAGTTAGTTCTGATATTTACCAACCAACTCCTCCTATGCCTGTTAATTATTATATAGAACAATGTCCGCCAATTCCTATACTTTCGTATCCAGCCGATATTCATTCCTGGATTTTAACTCTAAAACAAATACAAAAGAGTCAGTCCAAGGGGGACGCCTCAATGATGTCTCAGGCTATCTGTTACACCAGGGGGAGATTCAGAGATTTCTGTATAATTTTGATCCGGACAGTATCAAAAATCTTTCAGACCTCGAAAGAACCCTTAAAATAGCCTTTTGCCCAGAAAAAAGTGTAGGACAAAAACTACAAGAATTAGTTAGAGAAAAACAGAAAGAGAACGAATTAGTCTCTCAATTTTATTCTAGAATATTTGGTAAGGCAAAGGATTATTGCAAGTCAGCCGACCAAAACGACGCCAGTAGTCTCATATCAAACATTTTTAAAAGTGGCTTAAAAACTAATATCGCGCGCCGAGTAATGGAACAAGCATCACCAGATTGCGATAATGATGAACTACTAGAACTAGCTAGGAAATTTGAAACAATAGATTTAACATTTTGTAGTCCTAATGAAGTTTTAACTGCAGCAGTCAGCAGTCAAAACATTAACCATGATATGTCACAAAGCCGAACTCCCTCTATGTCAAGATCAACTAGAGGTAATTATTTCAGGAATGATTTTAGTGGTAGAAATAATGCTCGCATAAAATGTTGGAATCGCACGCCTTCACCAGCGTGGCAAATCTGTATTTCAGAGTCAGTCAGTGAAGTGTCTCATTCCTCATTTCCCTTAGTATTTTTTAACCCCACGCAATATCAAGTAACCTTATTAAGAGGTAAATTAATGGGACATTTTGAGCTTCTCCCAGAAGACTTAGCCTCAAGCTCTGGGTTAATTGCAGCCTGTGCTGAAAATGAATTTTCTCAAGGCAATAAAACTCAGGTAGATTTAAAAACTGAATGGCCTAATGATGAATTTTTAAAACATGTCAATACCGGAGAATTAGCCGATAAAAATAGTGAGAAATTTAAAACTTTCATTTGTAAATTTAAAGATGTATTTGCTCGCACTGCTTATGATATTGGGGGTAATGACTTAGATGGATTTGTCGTTCCAATTGATGAAACAGTTCCAATTAAAAGCAAAAAACAATTTCCATTACCATTTTTAATGCAGGAAGTAATAATGAAACACGTTAAGGAAATGCTTCGAGCTAAGATTATTGAAGTGGGTCGATCACCATTCAACTCACCTGTTTTTATCATTGGCAAACCTAATAAAGAAGGCAAAATCTTACCAAAACATCTTTGGAATGAAGAAAACAGTAGGTTCTTAATTTATCTTAGAGAAGTCAATAAAGGTATTAAAGATAGTCAATGGGAAATTCGCAGAATTGAAGAAGTTATAACTGATATGGCAGGGAAAAAACAATTTTCTACATTAGACATCAAACACTCCTTTTATGCATGCAATTTATCCGAAGAAAGTCGCCAATTATTTTCTTTCAATGTTAAAGGTATGTCATACCGATTTTTAAAAGTACCAATGGGAGCTAAAAGCAGTCCTAGACAATTTTTAGAACTTTTGGGAATAATTTTTCGGGACGTCCCTATTAAAACAAATGACGAAATAAATTTCTCTGATTTTCTGAGTTGGTACGTAGATGACCTAACAATACATACGGAAAGCGAAAAATTTGAAGATCATTTGAGACATTTACAAATTGTTTTTGAAAGGATACGTGAATTCAACCTTAAACTCAATTTATCAAAATGCTGTTTTTTTTGCAAATTCAGTCAATCTGTTAGGATTCAAAGTCTCACCCGAAGGGATCTCTCCCCAGGAATCAAAGGTTGAAGCGATTAGGGCGATGACACCGCCTAAGGACGTTTCGGACGTTCGTAGTTTCCTAGGCATGACTTCATTTCTACGAAGTTTTTACCTTAACTACGCAGAAATTTCATATCCTTTGGTTCGCCTAACTCGCAAAAATGTCCCATTTGTTTTTGGACCCACCGAAATGGAGGCTTTTGAAAAACTAAAATCCGAACTTACTAATCCACACACAATTCTACTCCGTTTTCCATCGAAATCAGAGGATTTTCATTTGTTCACAGATGCTAGCATGAAAGCAATTAGCGCTCTACTTTGTGTAAAATGCAAAACCACAGATCGCTTTCAAATAGTTGCAAGCTATTCTAAAATTCTCAGCGGACCCGCATCTAGATATGACAATCATAATAGAGAATTATTCGCACTTTATTCCGGGATTAAACATTTTCAAAAAACCTTTCTATGGTCCGCTCATACACATTGCTATACAGATTGCAGGGCCCTATCTTATTTAAAGAGAGCTAAAGACGTAAATAGCAAGTTATACCGTATTGCTGTTTTAATAGACAGTGAGCAATTTACCTTTCATCACATTCCTGGAGTTAAAAATCCTAGCGACTATTTGAGCCGCCCTAGTTCTGAATTTGTTGAAAAATACAGAAAAGTTAATCTTGATGAATTAGAACAGGAATTTGACTGCCTTCAAGGTGAATATGTTGATTTTATTGGACTAGGAGAGAAGGAACTCAGACAGGCTCAAAAGCGCGATAAAGAAATAAAAGCAGCGTACAAATTTTTGGAAACTGTACCCGGAAAACGATTTGATTTTCGGGAAATGGAGTCTCAGGACTCGGACCCAAATTCTGTAATTTGTAATAGTCGGTCAACCGTAAGGGGTAGGCCTATCGTGCCTATTAGTCACGAGCAAGTCATGACAAGGGGTCATGTAATCCAGAGGGAAGCCACTGAGACCCCTCTAAGGGATGCAAAAAAGGGTTGCATCCATAGGGATGCAGAAAAGGGTGGCATTCCGGCGCGCACAGGTGGCACAAGCTTGTGCTCACAGGGAAATCATGTACATGAATCTGGTATAGTCTCCCAGGCTAAAAATTGAGGCAAATGAAGCAAACATATTACCAAAGTGGCTTCTAAAATATGAACTGGTAATTCATAATGGGCTAGTTTATGCAGTCGATAGTACTGGAGATAAAAGACGTGTAAATAAATATAAAATTTTGGTACCAAAAGAACTTATCTCCACAACCATTGCCTTAATGCATAACAAATTATTATGAGGTGCCCATCAAGGGTATGTAAAAACACTGAATGCAATATTGTGAGTGACACTATATCAATGATAGTTTCGTGTTCGTTAGATTTAATTAAAAGATCAGGACGCATTCAACTTTTTGAAGTTTTAAGCATTCCCTATCCCACCAATGACACAAATTTATTTCATTCCCTCATACCAACTTCCCCATACTTTGGAATAGATCAAGAAGAAAAAATGTATTTTTTGCAAAATAAAAACTTCATCAACTCTTGTAATTTTAATGCAAAAAGGGTAATTTGCAAAGACAGAATAGTTATACGTCACAGCACGCTTCTTGACTGTTCCTTCGGTTGCTTCACAAATAACCAAGAAATCATTAAAAATGAATGCGATATTAATATACGAAAAGTTCATAATCCTCTTATAACCCCTGTTGGGAAAACTCACTTCTTAATTGTTACACCAATTTCAACCAAACTGAACATTCTTGTCATATGCCAAGGATTAAGGGAGCAACAACGATTAGAAATTGTAGGATCCGTCCTTGTTCAACTAAAAGACGAATGTTCCCTTGCCCATGAAAAATTCTCCGTTCCAGAATTGTATGAAGGCAAAACAGAGGTCAACTTGACTAAATTCGCTCATAATAAAATTCTTTTCAATGCTACAAAACTTAATTTTGATTTCGAATCATTAAACTTCAAAAAAATTCATAGCTTTCTCGAGAGAGAGATGTATTCTGAAAAAGGTATAAATAGCCTAAAATCTATTTTGAGCAAAACAAAATTACACAGAAAAATTGAATCAGCACAGTCCATGAGTATTGGGATCATGACTGGCGGCACGTTAATTTTTCTAATCCTTATCGGAATTTTCACGGTGATTCTCCTCAAATTAAGGAAATTATGGATTGATTATAGAGAAATGAAAAAAAGTGGTTTTAGAATAGTCGAACAAGGGGACAATGAATAATAACAATGTAGTTTAGGGAAGGAATAAAAATTAATTTAAAACGTATGAAAAAAAAGTAATAAAAATGGTTTTTTTTTCAATAAGAGAGGGGGGGAGAAATGTAAAGATTGTTGCTAGGCTTACGCAAGTTAGATATAAGTGTATTTCTCGTATTTAGTGTTTTATTACATTAAGGGTATATTTTTGGTATTTAGTGCATGTTCCACTTCAAGGGTATAGTTGGTATGTGTTGTTTTAAGTACTTGTTTCTGCCTTCTTTTCTATTCAAGGAAGTCGATCACCATGACCAAGAACCTACCAGCCAATGAGAGGCTACTTTGGGGGTCATGGAACCAGAATTCCATGCTTGGGCCTTGGAAGATAAGAAGGGGGAAAAGACAACTTGTGGACAGTTCAGCTTTGAGAACCAACAGTGACAAGTGGTTAGAGGAACACCGCTGGGAGAGTTCGAGCAACCTCCATCTTTCTATAATATACGGTGCGCTGGGAGAGTTTAACAAAAACCTCCACATCACTGCCGTCGGAGAGTTCCAGTAACCTCCACTAGCCAACTATAGACGGCGAGCTTGGAAAGTGCAGCAGCCACTTCCAAATCAACGATGCCAGTCGGTGCAAGTTGACTATAGCTCGGATTCTCTACGGCTTCAATAGGACTGTTCACAAGTGTACTCTAGTATTGTATTTTGTCTATTCGTTTATTAAAGTAGTTTTAGCAACCTCTTGAGTAGATACGAATCCTGCCTACCACGCTACCCAAGGTCTTGTCCTCGGGGAGGCTTGATCACCCCCCACTGGGGACCAATAAGACGGTATCTCTTTAGAGAAATATACCATACTTCACAGCGTTGTCGTAGAAACTTGAAAAAGGGCTCATTCGATTGGAAATTCAAAGAGCTAGTGCCCTTTTTAATTGTCGAAAGTGATTGGAGGGCAACTAACCCCCCTCTCACGGCCACCTTTTCCCCAAACACTTCCAATCAAAGTTTTGAGATAGCTATTTTGTTCAACGTAGTTGAAAGTTCTGGAAATTATTTATTTGATGATGACAAACCCCCCAGAGCCCCCAGGGAAAAGGTTTCAAGTTATGCCCTGGGGGCATATAAGGTTTTTATAGATAGCATTGTCGTAGAAACTTCAAAAGGGGCTCATTCAATTGGAAATTGTGAGGGCTAGTGCCCTAATTAATAGTCGAAAGTAATTGGAGGGTAAGTAACCCCCTCTCACGCCCACTATTTCCTCAAACTCATCCAATCAAATTTTCAGACATCTATTTTGTTCAACGTAGTTGAAACTTCTGGAAATTAGGTCTTTCGGGATGACCCTCCCCCATAGCCCTCAGGGCTAAGGCTGTAAGTTATGCCCTGGGGGCATATAAGGTTTTTAGTGAAAGCTTTGTCGTGGAAACTTGAAAAAGGGCTCATTCGATTGGAAATTCAAAGGGCTAGTGTTCTTTTTAATAGTCGAAAGTGATTGGAAGGTAAATAACACCCCTTCCACCATTTATCCAAACACATACAATCAAAATTTTGAGATAGCCATTTTTTAAACGTAGTTGAAAGTTTTGGAAATTATGTATTTGAGGATGACAAACCCCCCAGAGCCCCCAGGGAAAAGGTTTCAAGTTATGCCCTGGGGGCATATAAGGTTTTTTATAGAAAGCGTTGTCGCAGAAACTTCAAAAAGGGCTCATTCGATTGGAAATTGAAGTGGCTAGTGCCCTTTTTAATAATTGAAAATGATTGGAGGACAACTAACCCCCTCTCACTCCCACTCTTTTCCCAATCACATACAATCAAAATTTTGAGATAGCCATGATAGCCAGATGAGTTTTTATAACGTAGTTGAAAGTTCTGGAAATTTTGTCTTTGAGGATGACAACCCCCCATAGTCTTCAGGGTTATAAGTTATGTCCTGGGGGTGTATAAGGTTTTTATTGAAAGCTTTGTCATAGAAACTTGAAAAGGGCTCATTGGATTGGCAATTCAAAGAGCTAGTGCCCTTTTTAATAGTCGAAAGTGATTGGAGGGCAACTAACCCCCCTCTCTCGCCCACCTTTTCCGCAAACACATCCAATCAAAATTTTTAGATAGCCATTTTGTTCTCACGCAGTTGAAAGTTTGGAAATTAGGTATTTGAGGATAACACCCCCCCCCCCCAGCCCTCAGGGCAAGGGTTGTAAGTTTTTCCCTGGGGGTATATAAGGTTTTTTTTATAGAAAGTGTTATCGTAAAAACTTCAAAAAGGGCTCATTCGATTGGAAATTGGAATGGCTAGTGCCCTTTTTATAGTTGAAAATGATTGGAGGGCAACTAACCCCTTCTCACTCCCACCATTTCCCCAAACACATACTATCAAAATTGTGAGATAGCCATTTTTTTCAACGTAGTTGAAAGTTCTGGAAATTTCGTCTTTGAGGATGACAACCTCCCCACAGCCCTCAGGGCAAGGATGGTAAGTTATGCCCTGAAGGCATATAAGGTTTTAATAGAAAGTGTTGTCGTATAAACTTCAAAAAGGGCTCATTTGATTGGAAATTGAAAGGGCTAGTGCCCTTTTTAATAGTCGAATGTGAATGGAGAGCAACTAACCCCTCTCTCACGCCCACCTTTTCCCCAAACACATCCAATCAAAGTTTGGAGATAGCCATTTTGTTCAAAGTAGTTGAAAGTTCTGGAAATTATGTATTTAAGAATGACAAAACCCCCAGAGCCCCCAGGGCAAAGGTTGTAATTTATGCCCTTGGAGCATATAAGGTTTTTATAGATAGTGTTGTAGAAACTTCAAAAGGGGCTCATTCAGTTGAACATTGAGAGGGATAGTGTCCTTTTTAATAGTCGAAAGTGATTGGAGAGTAACTAACCCCCCTCTCACGCCCACCATTTCTCCAAACACATCCAATCAAAATTTTGAGATAGCCATTTTGTTGAACGTTGTTGAAAGTTCTGGAAATTAGGTCTTTGAGGATGACAACCCCCACAGCCCTCAGGGCTAAGGTTGTAAGTTATGCCCTGGGGACATATAAGGTTTTTGTAGAAAGCGTGGTCATATAAACTTCGGAGAGGGCTTATTGGATTTGTAGTCAGACGCTCTAGTGTTCTTTTAAGATTCAAAGTGATCGGAGGGCAGCTACCCCCGCCACACACACACACACACACACGTCGTATTGTCCCGAAATGCATCTAATAGAAATTTCGAGATAGCTATTCTATTCAAAATGGTCTAAATATCATATAACAAGGCCTTTGGGGTTGAAATAATCCCCAGAGAGTAGGGGAAAGGGCTGTAAGGTATGCCCGGGGGGTATTTAAGGTTTTTATGGAAGGGATGGTTGTTTAACTTTAGAAGAGGCTCAGTCTTTCTCCCTGAAAAAGACTATATCAATATAAAACGAACAGAAATTAATTAAAAAAACTTTTTCAACAAAATAAGTTTTTTAAAAATAGTAAAGAACTCTAAGTTTTTTAAAAAATAGTAAACTAAGTTTTTTAAAAATAGTAAAGAAATAGTAAAGAACCAAAATGAACAAAAAGAGAATCAAATAATCTACTAAGAATAACAACTACCACAAATCACTATCAATAAATAAAGGAAACCCAAAACAAACAGAAATTAAAATAAATAAGAGTCAAATTCAAAACGAGCAGAAATTAATATGAGTAGGGTTCTAAACCCCAAGCTTTCTAAAAGCCAGAATACAATTTGCACTTGACTGAAAAAATTCTTTTAAATGTTTTCACTTTTCTAAATTTAAGAAATCAAAAATAAATTAAGATTCTAAGGAATAAATATCAGCATATTTATATTAAACTGACAATGCAGATTTTTTCATAAAGCACACATTAGGTTATGGCTTTTACAACAACAAAACAAAAATAATACATTATACCCACATCGATCTTTACTATAAAAATATCAAGCCTTCCAATCACTTTCGACTATTAAAAAAGGCACTAGGCCTTTCGATTTCCAATCGAATGATCCCTTTTGGAAACGACAACGCTTTCTATAAACACCTTATATGCCCCCAGGGCACAAATTACAACCCTTACCCTAAGGTCTGTTAGGGCGGTTGTCATCCTCTAAGACCGAATTTCCAGAACTTTCAACTACGTTAAACAAAATGGCTATCTCAAAATTTTGATTGGATGTGTTTGGGGAAATGGTGGGCCTGAGAGGGGCGGCAGTCGCTCTCCAATCACTTTTAACTATTAAAAATGGCCATAGCCCTTTCAAATCAAATGAGCCCTTTTTAAGTTTCTACTACAAAACTTTCAATAAAAATCTTATATTCCCCCAGGGCATAACTTACAACCCTTGCTCTGAGTGCTGGGGGGGGGGTGTCATTCTCAAACACCTAATTTCCAGAACTTTCTACTAGTTGAACAAAATGGCTATCTGAAAATTTTGATTGGATGTGTTTGGAGGAATGGTGGGCGTGAGAGGGGGGTTAGTTACCCTCCAATCACTTTTGACTATTACAAAGGGCACTAGCCCTCTCAATTTCCAATTGAATGAGCCCCTTTTGAAGTTTTACGACAACTCTATCTATAAAAACATTATATGCCCCCAGGGCAGAACTTACAACCTTTGCCCTTGGGGCTCTGGCGGGTTTGTCATCCTTAAATACATAATTCCAGAACTTTCAACTACGTTGAACAAAATGGCTATCTCTAAACTTTGATTGACTGTTTTTGGGGAAAAGGTGGACGTAAGAGGGGGTTAATTACTCTCCTCTCACTTTCGACTATAAAAAAGGCAATTTCCAATCAAATGAGCCCTTTTTGCAATCTCTATAACAACTTTCTATATAAACTTTATATGCCCCTAGGGCATAACTTAAAACCCTTACACTGAGGGCTCTGATGGGGTTATCATCCTAAAAGACCTAATTTCAAGAAGTTTCAACTACGTTGAACAAAATGGATATCTCAGAATTTCGATTGGATGTGTTTGGGAAAATGGTGGGCGTGAGAGGGGCGTTAATCGCTCTCCAATCACTTTCAACTATTAAGAAAGGCACTAGCCCTTTCAGTTTCCAATTGAATGTACCCTTTTGAAATTTCTACGCTTTCAGTAAAAACCTTATATGCCCTCGGGGCATAATTTACAACCCTTGTCCTGAGGGATGTGGGGGGGGGGGGGGGTTGTCATCCTTAAAGACCTAATTTCCAAAACTTTCAACTACGTTGAATAAAATGGCCATCTAAAATATTGATTGGATGTGTTTGAGGAAAAGATGGACGTGAGAGGGGGGTTAGTTGCCCTCAAATCACTTTCGACTATTAAAAAGGGCACTAGGCCTTTCGATTTCCAATCGAATGATCCCTTTTGGAAACGACAACGCTTTCTATAAACACCTTATATGCCCCCAGGGCACAAATTACAACCCTTACCCTAAGGTCTGTTAGGGTGGTTGTCATCCTCTAAGACCGAATTTCCAGAACTTTCAACTACGTTAAACAAAATGGCTATCTCAAAATTTTGATTGGATGTTTTTGGGGAAATGGTGGGCCTGAGAGGGGCGTTAGTTGCTCTCCAATCACTTTCAACTATTAAAAATGGCCATAGCCCTTTCAATTTCAAATCAAATGAGCCCTTTTGAAGTTTCTACTACAAAACTTTCAATAAAAATCTTATATGCCCCCAGGGCATAACTTACAACCCTTGCTCTGAGTGCTGGGGGGGGGGGTGTCATTCTCAAACACCTAATTTCCAGAACTTTCTACTAGTTGAACAAAATGGCTATCTGAAAATTTTGATTGGATGTGTTTGGAGGAATGGTGGGCGTGAGAGGGGGGTTAGTTACCCTCCAATCACTTTTGACTATTACAAAGGGCACTAGCCCTCTCAATTTCCAATTGAATGAGCCCCTTTTGAAGTTTTACGACAACTCTATCTATAAAAACCTTATATGCCCCCAGGGCAGAACTTACAACCTTTGCCCTTGGGGCTCTGGCGGGTTTGTCATCCTTAAATACATAATTTCCAGAACTTTCAACTACGTTGAACAAAATGGCTATCTCTAAACTTTGATTGACTGTTTTTGGGGAAATGGTGGGCGTAAGAGGGGGGTTAATTACTCTCCACTCACTTTCGACTATTAAAAAGGGCAATTTCAATTTCCAATCAAATGAGCCCTTTTTGCAATCTCTATAACAACTTTCTATATAAACTTTATATGCCCCTATTGCATAACTCAAAACCCTTACACTGAGGGCTCTGAGGGGGTTATCATCCTAAAAGACCTAATTTCAAGAACTTTCAACTACGTTGAACAAAATGGATATCTCAGAATTTTGATTGGATGCGTTTGGGAAAATGGTGGGCGCGAGAGGGGCGTTAGTCGCTCTCCAATCACTTTCAACTATTAAAAAAGGCACTGGCCCTTTCAGTTTCCAATTGAATGAACCCTTTTGAAATTTCTACGCTTTCAATAAAAACCTTATATGCCCTCAGGGCATAAATTACAACCCTTGCCCTGAGGGATGTGGGGGGGGGGTTGTCATCCTTAAAGACCTAATTTCCAAAACTTTCAACTACGTTGAATAAAATGGCTATTTAAAATATTGATTGGATGTGTTTGGGGAAAAGATGGACGTGAGAGGGGGGTTAGTTGCCCTCAAATCACTTTCGACTATTAAAAAGGGCATTAGCCCTTTGAATTTCCAATCGAATGAGCTTTTTTGAAGTTTCTACGACAACGCCTTCTATAAAAACCTTATATGCCCCCAGGGAATAATTTAAAACCCTTGCCTTGAGGGTTGTGGGGGAGTGTCCTCCTCATCCAAAACATATTTTCTATTTGAAAATCAACTACGCTGAACAAAACGGCTATCTCAAAATTTTGATTGGATGTGTTTGGGGGAATGATAGGCGTGGGGGGGGGGCCAGTTGCCCTCCAATCGCTTTCGACTATTAAAAAGGGCACTAGCCCTTTGAATTTCCAATCGAATGAGCCTTTTTTGATGTTTCTACGACAACGCCTTCTATAAAAACCTTATATGCCCCCAGGGAATAATTTAAAACCCTTGCCCGAGGGTTGTGGGGGAGTGTCCTCCTCCAAAACATATTTTCTATTTGGAAATCAACTACGCTGAACAAAATGGCTATCTTAAAATTTTGATTGGATGTGTTTGGGGGAATGGTGGGTGTGGGGGAGGGGGGCTAGTTGCCCTCCAATGACTTTCGACTATTAAAAAGGGCACTAGAACTCTCGATTTCCAGTCTAATGAGCCCCGTTTGAAGTTTCTACGATGACCTCTTTCATATGAAGTGACCTGCTCTAAAGAAAAAAAATAATAAGTGATACGTTGTGCCAACATCGTTCTTATATGCCCTTAGGGCATAACTTAAAACCCTTGCCCGAGGGTTGTTGGGGAGTGTCCTCCTCAAAAACATAATTTCTATTTGGAAATCAACTACGCTGAACAAAATGGCTATCTTAAAATTTTGGTTGGATGTGTTTGGGGGAATGATGGGCGTGGGGGGGGGAGGCTAGTTGCCTACCAATCACTTTTGACTATTAAAAAGGGCACTAACCACTCCAATTTCCAATCGAATGAGCCCCTTTCGAAGTTTCTACGACTACTCCTTCGATACGAAGTGCCCGGGTATGGAGAAAGAAGAAGAAAAAATTTTTTTAAATAATACATTGTGCCCACATCGTTCTTTACTTAGGCAGCGCTATCGCGCTGCCTATGATTAATTGGTGTCAGGTTTCAGGTAGGTTGAAAGCAGGGCTGTTCATAGAAATACTCGGTTTGACTATAGGGTTAGCAAATATCCGTGAAAATCAACGTTCATAAGTACATGAAGGGTAACACAAAATTGAAAATGGTAATTTCGTGGAACTCCATTTCCTTAGGGGTATTTCAGTAACCCAACAAATTCATGGATAGTGAAAGCACTGCCCCCGATACTCAGAACGTTACAAAATTTTCAACTTTTCTTTACTGACAATACGAAACAAAGCGTTTTTTTCAAGAATTGGCATCATTGTTTTAAATTAACTAAACTAGTTGATTGATTTAAACTAAATTTAACAACTAAATTTGGTTGACTTAAATCAACCAAACAAGTCATTTTCTTTTCCAAAATTTTAATGATTATTCATACTTCCTTCAACCTTTTTTTCTACCCTTCTAACAAAGTTACGATTCCAGGCGGTGCCTGCTGCTTTGAAGATTGCTACTGTGGAAAATCCTGAATTCCGTCGTGGACTGCCTTTAGATTATTTAAATTATATGGGACTTGTGCACAGTGATAATAATGACATTCAGAAAATGGATTTGAGGAAGTCGTTTCGCGGGAAAGCCCGTTCTCTTATGGATTTTCTTGCTGATATGCTCCCGCTTGATTCTGCAGCTGATCAAATGGGCAAAAAACTGATCCATGATGCCTTACCACCGATATTAAGTCACGGTATTTCACATTTTAAAATTGTTGCCCTCAAAAACCAAAATACATTTTAAAAACATTCAGTTGAGTTGAACAATCTACAGTATTCAGGTGCTGACAAGACAGGCAAGACATTCACCCATGATGCCTTATCACCAATATTAAGTCACGGTATTTCAAATTGTGGCCGTCAAGAATCAAAATACATTCTAAAAATAACATTCGGTTTAAGTTAAATTGCTGTTCGGGTGCTGACAAGACAGGCAACAGATTAATCTATGATGCTTTACTACCAATATTAAGTCATGGTATTTTATGTGTTAATATTATGGCCTTCAAAAATCAAAACGAATTCTAAAAAAAACAGTCTGTTTTAAATGAGATTTACCGTCTACAGAATTGTTCAATTCAATTCAATTCAAACTTTTTATTTCCTCCGAATACGAAGAGTAAAAAAAAAAATAAATAAAAATAATAACCATAACAACAAGTACGCAAAGGCCTTCAATCAATATTACCACACAAATTAACACTTCATTCAATAGATAATAAATTAACACTTAAAATTAACACTTCACAAATTAACACTTCATTCAAAAATTAAATAAAATAAAATAAATTAAGCTTCGTGCGCAGCTCTATATAAATTATGAGAAAAAACAGGTAAATTGGATAAAAATTTCTTTTGCTTTTTCTCCAAAACATCAACAGGGTTTTTTATTTTATATGTATTCATTAAAAAAGTATTTGATTCCGATTTAGAAAAGCGGCAAAGGAACTTAGCAAAATTATAAAATGTGGTTTTTACATGCGCAATATTACTAATTCTAAAAAACGGGAGAAGCAATGAAAAAACTAAAATCTGAGGCAAAGCGACTGTATTATATACCCGAGCCAGTGATTTACGAGAAAGAAGATCTCCGAAGACAAATTACTGCCCCGAAACTAGACGCTATTCTACTTTTAACTGCTTTAGAAATAGAAGCACGACATAGAGCTAAAGTTGGTCCATAAGGCACACCAAGATATAAAAAAGATTCCAAAGGTTTTAAAATACTATCATAAATACCTACAGAAATTTCTGAATTAACGAGATCAGTAGCCTTAGGACCAAGAATTAAAAACTGACACTTTTCAGGGCGAAAACGAAGTCCATGCTCACTAAAAACCTTTGCTAAAAAATCTACATTTTGTTGAAGTGACTGAAGCGATCGACTCAAAAGGAGTAAATCATCTGCATAAGCAATCCACGACAGAACATAACCTTTACCATAAATAAAAGTCAACTGAATTTGATCAAATAGCCCCGAAACAGTAATATTGAAAATCAAAGGAGAAATAATGCTTCCTTGTCTCAGCCCCCTACATAACTTAACATCATAATCACTAAACTGATTCTTCCACTTAATAAGAATACGAGAGGAGCCATACCACACTTTTAAAACCAAAACTACTGGTAGTGGGACATGATTCTTCAGAAGCGCAGTCATAGCCCAAGAATGGATAATTGAATCATACGCCGCCGCAAAATCTAACGCAAGTGTATAAACTCTATCCCATTGCTTAGAAAAAGAATATTATTCTTGAAAGGCGGGTATGAGCAATATCCATGCTTAGACCCTTGCGGAACCCAATTTGATTCAAGCCTTGGTTACAAGACTCCAAATACTTTAATAAAATTAACTCAAAAACTTTGCTAATCTGGCACGAAACAGTAATCGGCCTGTAATCAGAACATCGATTCGTATTCCCTCCTTTTTTTGAAAGGGGTGAAGTGGTAGCACGAGAAAAGCTAGTTGGAAGAACTCCAGAAGAAAGAATAGTAGTAAAAAGAGTAGCGAGGAGAAGGATTGCTTTGGGGGATGCCCATTTTATATGGTTTGAATGTATACCACCATAATCAAAAGAATGCTTACTTTTTAGAGCTTTAATTGCTACAGTTACATCTTCAACAGAAACAGTTATTTTACTATTTGGGCGGGGCTTTGAAATTTCTTCCGATAATAAAGAGTCAAGCCGTGATTCAACTGCCGCATCACCGGATGAAAAAACATGATTATAATGAGTTATCCAATCATCTAGTTTCAGAGAACTATTAGAATCTGGTGAACAATTATTATTGCGACGTCTAGAATTAACCAAACTCCAAAGCTCATTCTTATCACTAGTAATCCTTGAACCAATTTCATCTTTTATAATTTCATTATGCAAACGCAACTCAGCCCGAAAAACGCGTTTAGTTAATTTCATACCATCATAAAATGGTCCAGATTGCGGTTTTCCCGCGCAATTCCAAAGGTAACAAGCTTGAGATGCATTCTTTTGGCTTTGCTTTAAAATCGGGTTAAGGTTCCAACCTAAAACACGAGATCCACGACGGAAAGAATCAGTCGTAAATGCTTTATTAGCCCCAACTTTTAAACTATGAACAATTTCAGGGTAAAATAGATCAATATCAATTTGATCAACATCCTTAGAATTATTTACAATTATTTTAGCTAAAAGTGCATCTGATTCTTCATGATATTTGTACATTTTTTCCCTGTTCCAGATCATTTGATTTACAATTTGACTAGAACGATGGATAATTTTAAAAGATGGAATTTGAATATTTAAATGAAAAGAAAGGTAAAAATGGTCACTAATAGGGATATCCAATCCAACATGAACAGGCTGTGGCAATAACGCTGCATTTGAAACAAGCACATAGCCTAGATTAGAGCAAGAACCAGAATTATGGACATACATAAAATCCACATCTTTTGAAACTATAGTAAAAACCGAAAACAAAGATAAAAGAGCGGAGGAGCGGACATCAGAGATAGCAATGTTGCAGTTAAAATCCCTGCAAATAAGCCACTGGAAATCTGATGGAACTTTCGCCACAAATCGCGATAATTCTAAACATGCAACATTGAAATCAAAATCCGAATCAATAGTATGATAATTTGTTGGTAAATAGCACGAGAAAACGATAATCCCTGGGATTCGAACAGCAAGAAAATAACGATTAACGGCAAACACTGAAACTGGAATATTCTCTCGAATAAAAATGCAAATGCCTCCAGATGGGCGTCCACCTGTAGGTGTAGCTGGAGATATAAAACACCTAAACTGCTGCGACAGGCTCGAAAGAAGACTAGTAGAGTGGTCCAGAAGGTGATGCTCTTGCAGACACAAAATATCCAGATCGCGCAGCATAGACTGCAATACATGTTGTTTATCACCAAAACCATTCAGATTCAGATATATAATCTTTGCACTAATCATTTTTTATTCTTTGCAACTTTTTCGGTTAACCGTTTGCAGCGAAAGCTAAATCCAGTATGCTCATGAGATCCACAATGGAAGCAACAAGGTTCATTCTGGCAAGGGTTGTTCCTAGAATGAGAGTGTCCACTACCAAGACACTTTAGACAACGTTCCACGCTAGAGCAGCCCGACGATATATGCTCTAGTGACCCGCATTTGTAGCACATTCGCGGTAAAAACTTATAATCAGTAAGCCGGAAATGTTCGTAGCCAACGTGAATCCCATGACGCAAATAATGAGTCTTGGCCGTCGCCGAACGGAAGTAAACGCGATATGATTTCGAAACACCGATGCGCTGTATCTCTTCGATACCTTGGTTAGAAGCACACACACTCTCTGGGTCGATCGGGGAGTCCACTCGTGATAATAAACCGACAATTCTCGATTTGCGAACCTCAGTTTTACCGACCTTTTCATTCAAACAGGCTTTCAAGTTTTCGGCGTTTTGTCTTTTCGTATGAATGACCCATTTCTGTTGCTGGGATCCTGATTCCTTAGAAAGTGAAATCCGCACTATACCATCAGCTCCATCCAACGATTTCAGAAAAGCTTCACGCTTTAAGGGACCATCACAATCTTGTGGTGGTGAATCTACTACAAGACCCACTGTTTCTGACTCGTTATTCAGCGGAGGCCAGGATTTATCATTAAGTTTTTCTTTATTTATACAGCTCAAAACCTCGCTCTGTACTCCGTCACAACACTCTTTCACCAAAGCAGGAGTCTCCGCTACCTTACTTGTGACATAATCAAGTTTATCAATTATGCTAAAAAGATGCCGGTCCTAGGTTTGAATGGCACAGCTAAAGTGAGCATTTTGATCCGTATCCATCGCAGGTATCGCATCACTTGCAGTCATAACGAATTTCAGATTTGGCAAGCGAGGGGTTGCATCCTCAGAAATAAGGATGTCTAAAATATCCTGTGACAGGCTTTGCTTAGCAGAGGGGCCGCGACGTGCAAGGAGTTTATGCGTGGGGTTCACTAGAGATGTTAGGAGGCTTCTAACTTGATCAAGATGATCATTAGAATAGAAGTTTGCACACGCAGATATGTTGCAAATAACTGTTCCTCTGGTTGCGAGACTGAGGCTCTCTTTGCAAACTTTGCATCCTGTCTTGTACAACTTTTCAGAAGTCACGGCAGCCATTTATCAATTAATAATAATAACATATAAATATTGACTTAGGTACTATGCGCTAAGGAAATGGAAGGAGGCTACCCCAAACCACTACTTCGCCTGAGTAAAACTATTACTAGATAAAATCTCTGCTTACGGAAGGTGTTCTCCTCGGTGATCTTATATCCAAAAATAACAGTTCATAAACGCTCACAATCTATCACCGCGGATCGCGCCAAAATTCATTTCATTTCACATAGCATCCTCCTTCGCACAATTTAATTTACTGTAATTTATTTCAAACTTAATCCTTATTCCAAACTAAGTTACTGAATTAAATTCAAGCTCAAGCAGTGAATTGTCTGCTGACCAGATAGTCCCAAAATTTCTCCATTATGCCTTGCCACCAATATTAAATCGCACTTTTAAATGTCTTTAGATTATGGCCACCCGAAATCTTTACTTATACTAGCTTTTTTTAAATTTTTTTTTAAGTAGCAACAGAGATATTTACTTTTATATTTACTTATACTACCTTTTTTCAAATATCAACAGAGATTTTACTTTTATCTTTACTTATACTCACTTTTTTTTTACTTTTTTTTAAGTAACAGCAGAGATATTTACTTTTATCTTTACTTATACTAACTTTTTTTAATTTTTTTTAAGTAACAACAGAGATATTTACTTTTATATTTAATTATTCTAACTTTTTTAATTTTTTTTTTTAAGTAACAACAGAGATATTTACTTTTAAATTTTTTTTTAAGTAACAACAGAGATATTTACTTTTATATTTACTTATACTAACTTTTTTTAATTTTTTTTTATGTAACAACAGGGATATTTACTTTTATATTTACTTATACTACCTTTTTTTAAATAACAACAGAGATATTTACTTTTATATTTACTTATACTAACTTTTTTTAAAAAAAAATTTTTAAGTAACAACAGAGATATTTACTTTTATATTTACTTATACTACCTTTTTTTAAATAACAACAGAGATATTTACTTTTATCTTTACTTATACTAACTTTTTTTTCATTTTTTTTTAAGTAACAACAGAGATATTTACTTTTATATTTACTTATACTACCTTTTTTTAAATAACAACAGAGATATTTACTTTTATCTTTACTTATACTAACTTTTTTTTTAAACTTTTTTAAGTAACAACAGAGATATTTACTTTTATCTTCACTTATACTAACTTTTGTTTTACATTTTTTAATTAGATTAGAAAATATCCTGTAAACAGCTCTTTCAATTTGTATGTAATTTAAGCTTGATAATTATCACGTCGAATTTGAAATTATTCATCAGATTGTGATTTGAACGAATAATTGGACGAGAATAAAAAAAAAAATAAAAATAAATAGCTATATTAAGAAATTACCAGAATAAATGAACGATAAGGTTTGTATTAGAAGAAATAAAACACCCAAAAAAACTAATAAAAAAATGTTACTGCTCTGACACGACTACTTCATTTGTTGCTAATTAAGGACCAATAAAAAAGATTATTGCTTTATCTGAGTCTTTCACTGCACTATTATGGCTTGGCGAACTAACTGTTGTTTAATAAGTGAATTATTCAAACATGACAAAAAAAAGAAAAAAGGCAGGAATTGGATAAGGCCAATGTTGGCAAAAACCTGGCAGATATATCTGACCGAATGTTCACGGTCCGTCCTCAGCCCTCTGCTGAAAAAAGAAAACACTTACAGGCAAATAAAAGAAATGAAAACTTAAAAAACGCAACAGCCTTAAAAACAAAGAATAAAACTAAGAACATATGCAATTATTAAGTTTGCAATTGAAGATTGACACAGTTGAACCACCTTCTCCGCCCATAAGATAATATAAGGAGACTCAAAAGTCTGCCTTTTTGAATTTTGTTCGCTCGTAAATTACCCCCAGTTATAAATATATTTCAAAAGGCTTAAATCAAAGACTCCACAGATATTAAATTTATATCTGTCCCAGTATTTACAGAAAGGTGGACTTAAATATCGATTTAATCCCCCTTCCCGTCTCCAAAAAATCATCTTATATCAATGCCACTTTAAAACACATTCACCCATAAGCCAAATGTTTTGTCATCTCCATCCCAGTAGAGTAAACTGCTTACAAATGGATCAAGTCCTGAGTACTCAAGTTGGATAACTAAATTAACAGTCGTCTTACAGACAAAGCAAACCATTTGCAAGAAGCAAGTTCTATGATTCTCAGGCAGGTCTAAAGTCACAGAAGAAATCAAATAAATTTATTAAAGTAGGCTAACTGAGGGAAATAAGCTTCTTGCTATACACACAATCTATAAATTAAGCTACTCGGCCATGACTACGGACACCTACAATGCTATAAAATCGCCCGGACTGTGACGCCTTTACTATTATTACGACCACTGGAATTACTACGAACTTTGCAATTAGTCTGACGACTTCTGATCATTTAAATAAGGCAGTTGCCACAAGTTAAGCCCCCTTGGTGACTACCGGAAGTGCTATAGCTACTGCTAACGCCAAGACAACCGCCACTGACTACAACTAATATGACTGTAGTGATGGTTGTGGCGACTGCAATTGCCCCGACTATTGTTTTAAAATTGAAGCAAAATAAGACCGAGTCAAACTATACTGATATTGAAAGAAAAAAATTATGAAAATTTGAGCAGTATTTTGTTCGTTATGTGTAAAGGAGAAGGGTTATGACTGTATCTTTTTCAACCACTTATGATAATAACCGATAAATAAAGAGTAATCCATGGCAATAGTGAGCGAAATTCTATAAAAAGAAAAAGAATTTGTATGGAAAGACAAATATATTTTTTCTTTTTTTTATTTTCCAGTTGTCTCCTACAAAATTTGAACGGAAATTTTTGTCGCTTTTTGCTAGCGTGAATATCTTTAAGTGTTTGCTAAACCTAAGCCTAATAAGAAAGGAGTCGTTGGACAACAACCTCTATCACTGTTGCGCTTTAAGTTTTAACGTTAGTTTTTACTTCTGTTTAGAAAGAAAAAACTACTTTGTACTTTAGCTTGTAAAGCAGAGATAACAACAGTAACATTATATAACTCACACATCCATTATCTTATTCAATATATGTAACATTGTATAAATTCAGAAGTTTTTCAGAATTCATCTACGCTTTTATTTGCCGGCATTGTTTGCTGCAGTTTCTGAATGAGTGGAGTTTCATTTCTTCATGATGCAATTACGGTTTTCTTAAGTTTACCGCCTTCACTCTTTGCCCCCATTCGTTCGCCCTTTACTTTTAGCTGAAAAATTATTGTTTATTTTTTTAATCTTGTTCAGGCTTATTTGACTTAGTTTATGTATCTATTAATTGCAGTATCGTTGCTTAATCTGTTTTAATAACGTCTTTTAATAAGGCCTTAGTTTTCTGTTGGTAAAAGCAAAATTTTGCTAAAGGCAGTGGCACAACATTTTTTAGACTGCTGTGAAATCGGATAGTGACCTGCTGCTTTTGATCCCGCTTTAGAAAGAACCGGAGTCTAAAGTCAAAATATATGTGGAATTATATATGGTAGTATATGTGAAGAATGGTGTTTAAAGTTGTTTTTTTTTTTCAGACGAAAGAGTTCGTACAATTTTCAACGGAGGTGAACACTGGGAAGACAATGATATAGTTAACCACGTGGAAATCACACCTGATACGAAAATTCGACTCCTTAAAGCTAATATTGCAAGGTGAGTAGTCGTAATGGTGATTGAACACAACCCTTTTTAACTGCTGATTTAATACGAAACCAGCTGCTAACCTCATTTTCTGCCTTAACTACAGCGATGTTATTCTCGTAAATAGCACTAATCACTTTAATGTATCTATCTGAAAGGTACTAGGGCACGTTCTGCGGATGAAGTATGACAGATTGCCAAAGATTGTCCTTGCCGGCCAACTGTCTAGGGCTAAGGAAAATCGGGTCGTCTCCGAAAGAGGGAAGAGGATGTCTTAAACGAAGATTTCAGGGAAGGGGGAACGTCGTGGGAGGGTGTAAAGAAGGAAGCTTTGAATAAAATGGGATGTAGGAGGAGCGTGCGTAGCTGTGTTGGCTTCAGGTGGCTTGTCGCTGCAGTGAATTATTATTATTATTAGTAGTAGTAGTAGCCATAAACACACGGTATTATTTTTTGCTATGTACAATCTTTTATATATAATTTCATATATAAAATATAATATTTATGAAAATATGAGCATTTTCTGTCAAAATCTTGAGATAATTTGCTCTATTCTGGTAATGTGAATCTTTGGAGTTGGGTTATAGAGTGCCTTAATCCCGAAGTGTCGTTCTGAGTGTAGTTAAGATCCCTATTTAGCTGTTTTTATATAATCATTACCATTGGGAGAAAAGAAAAAGTAAGTCTTGTTGCTGACAAAAAGAAGAAAAAAAAACAGAGAGAGAGTATTTATGATAATATTTGAAAAAAGTCTGTACCGCCCAACTTTTTAACGTCTGTAGGCTGTAATTGCACTTCTTCCCCCTATTTTAATTGGAATTTTCACAGCGAATGATTTCACTCTTAATTTGAGCACACTAGTTGTCCTTTGCGATGGAATTATGTTTTGGACTTATCTTTGCGATGGACTTATGTTTACGATGGACTAGTTGTCCTTTGCGATGGACTTTGCGATACTTATGTTTTATAGGTTCTGTAATTATTTTGCTTTCTTCGAACTGTCTATGTCCGAAAGGTACTGCGAAGACCGAACTGCTTTTCCACTGTACAAATAATAAAATTGCAATGAACAAAGAAGTAGAGCAAATTTTATGAAATAATATACAGTGAAGTTGAATAATGAAACAAAGTATGATAGAACGTATAAAATAAAAATGTAAAAAATAAAATAATGATACGTGTTACTTATCAAGTCAAAACTAAATAAAATTTGTGATAAAAAAATTAAACAACGAAATGAAATAAAATGATACAATGAAAATAATGAAATAAAATTCAATGAAACAATAAAAGGAAATTTAAAAAAATGTGGAAAACATTACAAGTTGAATATCAATAAAATTCTAATTTTGGAAGAATGTACTTTCTCAATTGACTGCATGGTAATTTAATGCTACCAATATAAGGTTTATTATCAATATGTTTCAATATTAGTGAAATTTAGTTAATGGATGATTGACATTATTTGCTGACAATTAAAATAAATAATTATTTTCAGATTGATGAAATAACTGATAGGAAATAATGCACAACAATATTGCCATGAACAGGAAAATTGTAGTTTAAGTATCGTGCGTGATACTTGACCATGAAGCTTAAAAATATTCAAATTAACAAAGTAAAGCATGACTTAATCCCTTTTAAATACAGAGATCAGCTGTCTTAGCGAAATTGGATTTTTGTGTTTCCGTTTGATCCTTTTGGCTTTGTAATATTGAAGGCGGTAGTTACTGATAATAGAAGTGGTAGTTAGCTTTGCTTTATTTTAAGCCCTGTTTCAATTAGTGTAATGCGAGTCATAAGGACTCTACACCTTAGGAGGCTTATGCACAAATTTGAGAAAGCAGATTTTGCTTTGTCTTATTCATCTATAAGACGATTAGAATAAACCACTACTCCCTTTTCTTCATCAGCATCTTTATGAAAAAGACCATCAGAAGTCAGGCCGAAATTGTATCTGGATAGTCAGCCGACGTTACGGCATCAGAGCCGCTCCCAGCCAGCGTGGCAAGTCCTTTTCCGAAAATATAGTGTTAATTAAATTAATTGAATTAATTGATTAATATTGATTGATTACAGTATCTTCATGTATTGTGATCAAAATCTCAGTTCAATTAGACCACGGGAAGTAGGTAAAATATTGCTTAAATTTTATTTCATTTTTTTTCATTTTATTATAAAAATTTTATTTTTATTTCATTTTAATTTTAATTCAATACTTAAATTTAATTTAGTATCGAGATGGACTCATGAAACTGGATCGAGGCTCAGGTCTCAGAGACCCATTGCCTCCACGTTCCTAAAATGACAATTTTTCAAGCTGTCCAACTCACCTCCCCTTACTATATCCTCCACCTATAAATTAATATTGTGAAATATCTCAAGACAGTGCCTTATCCTGGCTGGACATTTTTCTTTCAGATGCCATCTTGCTTTGACGGCCGCCGTTTCGCACCCAAAATTAGAGACTCAGAAAACTTGTAATTTCCAAAACTTGCAATTGCTTTATGGCTTCTGTGACTGTTCTTATATTTGCACTTGTGAAAAAAAATAACTCTTATATCCGCTTGTGAAAAAATAATGACGGGGGGAGGGGTTAATTCGGTTACTCCTCCCCCCCCCCTCTTGATATGGCCATGGTTGTAGCATTCCCTGAAATAATGTCACGACATTTTCATTAATGGTTGTGTAAAATATAGAGTTTTGCAGTTTTAGCCGCAATCAAAAGTGGTCACAGTGGTCACCGTGTCTTGAAAGTTGAGGACTCCTAGATGAGGCTATTCATCCTGTAGCATGTATTTCCATTCAAACACATTTTTTATTGTCAAGAATTGCTTATCAAATGATTAAAAAAAAACTAATTTTAAGGAATTTCTAGAAAATAAAAACCCTGAAGCTCTTGGGGGAGAGGAGGGGAGAGAAGGCCATCCCCTGGCTATTTGACTGATGAAAATGAAAAATATATATTTTACGCTAGCTTAAGTAGTTTTTGGTGGGTCAGAATACTGTATTAATTCTTCGTAAGAAAATGGAAGAACAACAAACACAATCTGCTTCTGGATTTTTTTTTTTTTTTTTTTTATTATTGACTTTTTTTTGTTATACGAAGATTACTATTCATGTTGATAAAATCTGATAATCCAAATGTGCACTATAATGTCCCAAACAGCTGTTAGGCTTCCCTGAAAAAAACTTTTTCGTTTTTTTTTTTTTATCAAAAAGTCTTGCGGAGGACATTTGCGTTATCTTTATATAAGAATTTATCAGCAAGTATAGCTTACAATAAGTGAAATGGAACTAACTAAATCTGAGTTGAGATTGGTTTTTAATTTCATTATAAACCACCAAGTTTCTTTTGACGCTAGTATAATTTGCATTTACATTTTTCGTTTAACAGGACAACGGGTAAACTGAGAAGGTATTTTTTTGTACCTATAACAACTAAAGTTAGTCTAATATGATCTCCTCCTAACGTTACCTAGTAAAATCCTAAAATTGTCTAGAATTTTTTATTTTACTATAGCTACGCTAAAATACTTTTAATACTAATTTATTTGTTATTTTTCAAATTTAACTGGGTAACAGGGAGGAAGAGTGGGAGGGGGGGCAAATTTGCAACCAAAAATAGTAAAAAAAAATTAGTCTCATAGGCAAAAACAACGTCATCTACCTCTACCCAGCCAAATCTTAGGGTTTCCAATTCATTTTAAATTATATACTTAATCGATTATGGTGCCAGTTTAATAGATATTTGACACTTATTTCCACTAGACTACTCTTCACTATAATTGGGTGTAAATTTAAACAAAATAAAGAATATAACCCCCACACAAGAAAATATTCCCTCTATTAAAATGTCCTTAACTGTAAAAAAGAAGCAAACAAACAAATGGCCAAATCTTATCAGTCAGTGCTTAACAGAGAATTACCACTAGCCTATAAAGATGCTGGTGGATGTTTGAATGTCTCGCCTAATCTTAGTGGTGGTGCGAAAAAAAAAATGTAAGAAACCATGGAAACTAAATATAAGAATTTCGGAAACAAAATACATTTTGCTATTCATTAAGTTTTGGATTTTTAAGCTCCGAATTGTTCTTGCTCTTGAAAATGTAAAAAAAAAGAGAAGCAAAAACAATGTAATAAAGGTGCACAAGTGAAAAAAAAAAGATGAAAACATAAATAAAAACGAATAAATGTCCATCACGGTTGCAGCAGTTGCTCCAATCTAGTAAGAGGCAAACCGCAGCCCATGATACAAAAAATTAAAAAATGTGTTTTTAAAAAAATCTGCCTAATGAGAAAAAATCGCCATCCAGCAATGATTCAGGAATGGTAAGTATTTTTACTATGGTGATTTTGGAAAAAATCTAAAATACATCAAAATTGGAATCTGATTGGAATGAAAAATTAACCATTGGAATCAGCATGGTCAAGAACCTTACACAGAAGAATTACAGTCCCCTACCTTGAAAAACAAGGAAAATGCCTTTTTGGTATTTGTAGCTCTGAGATGTCTCCTTTTTTCCTACCATGGCTAGTGGGCTATCAAAATATTATGGAGAAATGGTAAATTGGTCATTTTAAAGCCAATTCTTGTTTTTAGATATAGCTGGAAAATCTGAGACATTTTTGATTAGAACATTATTGTAAAGAACGAACTCTAGCTCATAGTAACCAAGATTTCAAAAAAAAATCACCATGTGTAGTATGATTCAAAACACTTTTCTTTTGACCAGAAACTATAACACAAACTTTTGAAAAGTTACTTCTCGGTGATATGGTACCATCAGGGACGTATCGAGGATTTGTTTCGGGGGGGGGGGGGTTACAAAAGTATTTTTTGTACCATACTTAACTGACATCGCTTTGTGATTCCTTGTGGTTCGTCTTTTATTAATCCAACTAAGAAAAAGCCATAGGTCTTTTTTTGTGTATAATTATCTTTGAAAATCAAACAACTCAAGAGGAAAATGTTTAGATTAAAGATAACTCACTATAGTTGAAAAATAAAAGTCGATTGTGCAACAAGACGAAATTTTTTCATGTAAATTCCGTCACACCGTGGTTGCAGTGGTAACTGCAACCTAGTATGAGACGAAAACGTCCCATAGTAACAAAACAATGACCCAAAGCTCCTAAAAATGTTGTCAGATCGAAACACAAAGTTGACCTTTAGAACTGCCTTGTTCGAAAACCCTATAAAAGAAAGTTATATCCCTTCTTTTTCTTCGCCGCTAGCAGGGCAATTGAACATCATAGAAACCTGTTTGAGGATACATTAAATTTGAAGATAAATTGCCACATCTATGTGCCTTTTGTAATTAACTACGCATAATATTCAAAATAAACTAAAGTTTTTGACAAAAACTACAACTTCATATACAAAACGATGTTATATTGGGTACGATGCTATATTTGAGTGATTCAATTGTCTGATTCCCAGGGGTTACTTCTTTACTAGATCCATCTAAGAAATAGCCCAAGACTTTTTCCTGTGTGTTTACATATAAAACTGAACACTGGTACATTTATATTTAGAATTGAACACTGGTACATTTACGTATAGAACACCGTAATGGTGCATTTACATATAAACCTGAACACTGGTATATTTACATATCGAACTGAACACTAGTACTGGTTTTTTTTTTTTATAGAACTGAATTTATCAACCTACAATCTATGCAAGTCAAAGTTTGAAATTTCAGAACACCAGTTTCCGCGAAAAAGATGGTTTAAAACCTATTTTCAGAACCTCGTGGGTTATGATTTCCTTGTTTCCATCTATCGGAAATATTGTAGTTGACCCCCAAGAAGGGAAGAGCGATTTAGATGTGATATGGAAAACCACCATGTAAAAATCTCTTATTTGTCTCCTGTCCAACAATCAAGAAAGTCTTGTCATCCACTAGACTATTATTTACTTTCTTTGAAGGACTCTACGTTCTCTTGTTTTTATTTCAATTACTTTCGAAGTTAAAACAAAAAATCTTCTTATACAGCCACTTCTTATGTTGCACTTCTCTGCCGCAATACCAAAATTATCCAGAACTCCTCCTTCCTTTCTCCTTCCTTTCTAAGTAATTAATTAAATGTTTAAGTATAAAGTAAAAGTAAAAGTATAAATGTTTTTACTTTTATAACTTTGTTTTACTTTTGTTTTATTACGTGGGAGGCGGGGGGGCTATTTGCCCTCCAATTACTTTCGACTATTAAAAAGGGCACTAGCCCTTTCAATTTCCAATCGAATGAGCCTTTTTTGAAGTTTCTACGACAATGCCTTCTATAAAAACCTTATATGCCCCCAGGACATAACTTAAAACCCTTGCCCCGAGGCTTGTAGGGGATTGTCCTCCTCAAAAACATATTTTCTATCTGGAAATCAACTACGCTGAACAAAATAGCTATCTCAAAATTTTGATTGGATGTGTTTGGGGGAATGATGGAAGTGGGGTGGGGGGGGGGCTAGTTGCCCTCCAATCACTTTCGACTATTAAAAAGAGCACTAGCCCTTTGAATTTCCAATCGAATGAGCATTTTTTGAAGTTTCTACGACAGCGCCTTCTATAAAAACCTTATATGCCCCCATGTTATAACTTAAAACCCTTGCCCCGAGGGTTGTGGGGGAGTGTCCTCCTCAAAAAGATATTTTCCATCAGGACATCAACTACGCTGAACAAAATGGCTATCTCAAAATTTTGATTGGATGTTTTTTGGGGAACGATGGGCGTGAGGGGGGGGCTAGTTGCCCTCCAATCACTTTCGACTATTAAAAAGGGCACTAGCTACTCCAATTTCCAAACGAATGAGCCCTTTTAGAAGTTTCTACGACAACTCCTTCGATACGAAATGCCCGGGTATGGAGAAGAAGAAAAAAGAAAAATAAATAATACATTGTGCTCGCATCGTTCTTTACTTAGGCAGCGCTATCGCGCTGCCTATGAAAATGTCAAGCCTTCCAATCACTTTCGACTATTAAAAAGGGCACTAGGCCTTTTGATTTCCAATCGAATGAGCCCTTTTTGAGTTTCTACGACAACACTTCCTATAAACACCTTATATGCCCCCAGGGCATAAATTACAATCCTTACCCTAAGGGTTGTGAGGGTGGTTGTCATCCTCTAAGACCTAATTTCCAGAACTTTCAACGACGTTAAACAAAATGGATATCTAAAAATTTTGATTGGATGTGTCTGGGAAAATGGTGGGTGTGAGAGGGGCGTTAGTCTTTCTCCAATCACTTTCAACTATTAAAAAAGGCACTCGCCCTTTCAATTTCCAATCAAATGAGCCCTTTTGAAGTTTCTACGACAACACTTTCAATAAAAACCTTATATGCCCCCAGGGGTTAACTTACAACCCTCGCCCTGAGGGCTGGGGGGGGGGGTTTGTCATCCTCAAAGACCTAATTTCCAGAACTTTCTACTACGTTGAACAAAATGGTTATCTGAAAATTTTGATTGGATGTGTTTGAGGGAATGGTGGCGTGAGAGGGGGGGTTAGTTACCCTCTAATCACATTCAACTATTAAAAAGGGCACCAGCCCTCTCAATTTCCAATTGAATGAGCCCCTTTTGAAGTTTTTACGACAGCTCTATCATTAAAAACCTTATATGCCCCCAGGGCATAACTTACAACCTTTGCCCTGGGAACTCTGGGGGGTTTTTCATCCTTAAATACATAATTTCCAGAACTTTCAGCTGCGTTGAACAAAATAGCTATCTCTAAACTTTGATTGAATGTGTTTGGGGAAAATGGTGGGCGTGAGAGGGGGGTTAATTACTCTCCATTCACTTTCGACTATTAAAAAGGGCAATTTCAATTTCCAATCATATGAGCCCCTTTTGAAATTTCTACAACAACTTTCTATATAAACCTTATATGCCCCCATGGCATAACTTACAACCCTTGCACTGAGGGCTCTGATGGGGTTATCATCCTAAAAAACCTAATTTCCAGAACTTTTGACTACGTTGAACAAAATGGATATCTCAAAATTTTGATTGGATGTGTTTGGGGAAATGGTGGGTATGACAGGGGGGTTAGTTGCCCTTCAATCACTTTTGACTATTAAAAGGGCACTAGCCCTTTCAATTTTGAATTGAATGAACACTTTTTGATGTTTTTACAACATCACTTTCTATAAAAACCTTACATGCTCCCAGGGCATAACTTACAACCCTTGCCATGAGGGTTCTGGGGGGAGGGATGGGTTGTCATCCTTTAAAGACTTAATTTCCAAAACTTTCAACTACATTGAATAAAATGGCTATCTAAAAATTTTGATTGGATGTGTTTGGGGAAAAGGTGGGCGTGAGAGGGGGGTTAGATGCCCTCAAACCATTTTCGACTATTAAAAAGGGCACTAGTCCTTTGAATTTCTAATCGAATGCGCCTTTTTTGAAGTTTCTACGACAACGCCTTCTATAAAAACCTTATATGCCCCCAGGGCATAACTTACAACCCTTGCCCTGAAGGCTGTGGGGGAGTGTCCTCCTCAAAAACATAATTTCTGTCTGGAAATCAACTACGCTGAATAAAATGGCTATTTCAAAATTTTGATTGGATGTGTTTCGGGAAATAGTGGGCGTGGAAGGGGTGTTAGTTGCCTTGCAATCACTTTCGACTATTAAAAAGGGCACAAGCCACTCCAATTTCCAATTGAATGAGTCCTTTTCGAAGTTTCTACGACAACCTCTTCGATACGAAGTGCCCTGCTCCAAAGGAACAAAATAATAAATGATACATTGTGCCAACATCGTTCTTATATGTCCTCAGGGCATAACTTAAAACCCTTTCCCCGAGAGTTTTGGGGGAGTGTCCTCCTCAAAAACATATTTTCTATCTGGAAATCAACTATGCTGAACAAAATGGCTATCTCAAAATTTTGATTGGATGTGTTTGGGGGAATGATGGGCGTGGGGAGGGGGGGCTAGTGGCCCTCCAATCACTTTCGACTATTAAAAAGGGCACTAGCCCTTTCAATTTCCAATCGAATGCGCCTTTTTTGAAGTTTCTACGACAACGCCTTCTATAAAAACCTTATATGCACCCAGGGCATAACTTACAACCCTTGCACTGAAGGCTCTGGGGGAGTGTCCTCCTCAAAAACATAATTTTTGTCAAGAAATCAACTACGCTGAACAAAATGGCTATCTCAAAATTTTGATTGGATGTGTTTCGGGAAATGGTGGGCGTGGAAGGGGTGTTAGTTGCCTTGCAATCACTTTCGACTATTAAAAAGGGCACAAGCCACTCCAATTTCCAATTGAATGAGCCCTTTTCGAAGTTTCTACGACAACTTCTTCGATACGAAGTGCCCTGCTCCAAAGGAACAAAATAATAAATGATACATTGTGCCAAAATCGTTCTTATATGCCCTCAGGGCATAACTTAAAACCCTTTCCTCGAGGGTTGTGGGGGAGTTTCATCCTCAAAAACATATTTTCTATCAGGAAATCAACTACGCTGAACAAAATGGCTATCTCAAAAGTTTGATTGGATGTGTTTGGGGTAATGATGGGCGGGGGGGGGGGCTAATTGCCCTCCAATCACTGTCGACTATTAGCCACTCCAATTTCCCATCGAATGAGCCCTTTTCGAAGTTTCTACGACAACTCTTTCGATACGAAGTGCCCGGGTATGGAGAAAGAAGAAAAAAATAAATAATACATTGTGCCCTCATCGTTCTTTACTTAGGCAGAGCTATCGCGCTGCCTATGATATACAGCTTAGGGGATCTCCTCTTTACGGTTATGAGGTATTAAAAAGAATGAATAATAAATGAGTCCCATCACATACATATAATAATTAAGACCACTGTAATTCTAGCTGCCATAAATGAGTCATTTAATAGACAAAACTATAATATTTTCACGCTAAAAACATTCCACTTATGCTAGAATTTATATGATAATGCGCTTTACTGAAAACCAATTTTGTGACAAATATTTTCTTTTGTACTTATCACTGAAAATAAACATTAAAATTATAGTAACATTTTGAACTGGTGAGCTTTCAGCAATTAATATCATTATAAGTCAAATATTCAGTTTAATTTATTAGCTCTTTTTAAAGTTGTTAAAGACGAATATAGTTTCCCTACAAGCAAGTGATTGGATACTGCCTCCTTTCCTAACTGTAAATAAAAACCAAAAGCCTACTGCGTCATTGGCGCCTAACTGAAAACGGATTATATTACAAATACTTTCTTTTCCAGTTCTTACAGCATTGAAAATAAAAATACAGCGAAACCTTGAACTGATGGATCTTTCAACAATTAATATCATTATGCATCAAATATTCAATTTGATGTTGTTAATACTTTCCAAGACTGTTCAAGACGCATATAGTTTTCAGTAAAGCGCCAATGACGCAGTAGGTTTTAGACTTTTACAGTGAGAGAAGGAGGTCATACCCAAACTCTTGTTTGTGGTGATTTTTGTTTGTTTCAAGCTTAATTTGCATATTCAATTTAAGTTTCACCCGTTTTAAGATTTATTTATTAATTTACATTAATACCTATTGTATGTCTGTTTGCATTGATTGTTTATTTAATTTCTGTTCGTTTTAAGTTTCATTTGTACTTCAATAGGAAAATATTTTTTTGTCTTAAGCTTGATTTTCATATTCAATCTAAGCATTACTCGCTTTAAGATCTATTTATTCATTTAAATCATTACTCTTTGTATGTTTTTCCTATGATTTTTTATTTAATTTCTGTTCGTTTTGGGTTTCATTTATTCTTTAATAGTAATTTCTGGTCGTTTTGAGTTTGAATTTTAAAAGGTATTTGTATCTGCTGAGCTTAAGTTTATAATGACCTTTACTTTTCTTTGAAAATATTATTTTTTCGGAAAGATTTTTTTTAAATTAATTTTTGTTCGTTTTTGATTGCAAAAAATTTCAAGTTTTTAAAAATTTCTTATTTCAAAATCAAACTTTAAAAAATCAAATATTCACCAAAGTAACAAAACTGATATCAAAGTAACAATATCAAAGTGAAAAAATGGGTTTGTGTCAACCTTAGAGTTTTTATTATCTGATGTTTGAACTATTTTTAACAAAATTGCTATCTCAAAATTTTTAACGGATGGGTTTTGGGTAAAAGGGCGTGGGGGACTAGATTAAGCTTCGGTCTCTTTTGACTCTTTAAAAGTGAACTAGAACTTTCTATTTTTAATCAAATGAGCCCTCTCTGAAGTTTATACGATTATTCCTTCTATAAAAACCATATAAATCCCCAGTGTATAACTTACAACGCCTGTCGCTCGGCCCAGGGAGGTTGTGTCGACCCTGGAGTTTCAATATCTGATGGTTGAACTATTTTTAACAAAATGGTCACCTGAAATTTTTATCGGATGGGTCTATCCATCTGATACGCCCAAAGGCGTGGAGGGCGGGAGGGGCTAGTTACCCTCCGATCTTTTTCACTCTGAGAAAATGAACTACAACTTTTGATTTCCATTCAAATGAACCCTCTCTGAAGTTTATACGAGTATACCTTCCATAAGAACCATATATGCCCCCAGAGCAATACTTACAACGCCTGCACCGGCCCTGGGGGGGGGGGGTGTATCGACACAGGAGTTTTTCTTATCTGACCTTTGAACTATTTTTAACAAAATGGCTACCTCAAATTATTTATCAGATGTATTTGGGGGAAAAGGGCTTGGGGGCCCAGTTGCCCTCTGATCACTTTTGACTCTTAAAAAGGGCTGGATTTCAATATCCAATCAAATGAGCCCTCTCTGAAGTTTATACGAGCTTCCCTTTCATACGAACAATATATGCACCAGGGCATAAATTACAACGCCTGCCCCAGGGCCCTGGGGGGGGGGGGTGTGACGACACCTGAGTTTTTGTTATCTGACTTATGAGAATTTTTTAACTTAATGCCTATCTCAAAATTTTATTGGATGCATTCGGGGAAAAGGGGCATGGGGGCTAGTTGCCCTCCAATATCTTTTGACTCGAAAAACTTAACTAGAACTTTCAATTCCAATCAAATGAGCCATTTCTGAATTTTTTACGAGCATCCCTTCAATAAGAACCATATATTCCCCAAGGGCATAACTTACAACACCTGCCCTCGGGCCCAGGGGGGCTGTGTTGATCCCTGAGTTTTCGTTATATGGTCTTTGAACTATTCAAAAAAAGCCATCTCAAAGTTCTTATCGGATGGGTTTGAGGAAAAAATGGCGTGGAGGGGGGGGGGCTAGGTGCCCTCCAATCTCTTTCGACCCTTAAAAAGTCAACTACAACTTACAATTTCCAATCAAATGATACCTCTTTGAAATTAATACGAGCATCCCTTCCATAAGACCCATATATGCCCCCAGGGCATAACTTATAACGCCTGCCCCCGGGCCCTGGTGGGTTGTGTCAACACCGAAATTTTTGTTATATGATCTTTGAACTATTTTAAAAAAATAGCTATCTTAAAATTTTTATTGGATGCATTTGGGGAAATAGGGGTTTAGGGGGGGAGGGTGGGAAGCTGGTTGCCCTCCAACATCTTTTGACGCTTAAAAAGTGAACTAGAACTTTCAATTTCCAATCAAATGAGCCCTCTCTGAAGTTTATACGACAATGTTGTCTATACAAAACCCTATATGCCCCCAGGGCATAACTTACAACCCTTGCCCTGAGGGCTGTGGGGGAGTTGTCATCCTCAAAGCCCTAATTTCCAGAACTTAAAACTACGTTTAATAAAATGGCTGTCTCAAAATTTTGATTGGATGTGTTTGGGGAAAAGGTGGTCGTGAGAGGGGGGTTAGTTGCCCTTAAATCACTTTCGACTATTAAAAAGGGACTAGACCTTTGAATTTCCAATCGAATGAGCCTTTTTTGAAGTTTCTACGACACCGCCTTCTATAAAAACCTTATATGCCCCCAGGGTATAACATAAAACCCTTGCCTTGAGGGCTGTGGAGGAGTTTCCTCCTCAAAAACATATTTTCTATCTGAAAATCAACTACGCTGAACAAAATGGCTATCTCAATATTTTGATTGGATGTGTTTGGGGGAATGATGGGCGTGGGGGGGGGCTAGTTGCCCTCCAACCACTTTCGACTATTAAAAAGGGCACTAGCCCTTTGAATTTCCAATTAAATGAGCCTTTTTTGAAGTTTCTACGACAACGCCTTCTATAAAAACTTATATGCCCCCAGGACATAACTTAAAACCCTTGCCCTAAGGGTTGTGGGGGATCGTCCTGCTCAAAAACATCTTTTTTGTATCTGGAAATCAACTACGCTGAACAAAATGGCTATCTCAATATTTTGATTGGATGTGTTTGGGGGAATGATGGGGGGGCTAGTTGCCCTCTAATCACTTTCGAATATTAAAAAGGGCACTAGCCCTTTGAATTTCTAATCGAATGAGTCTTTTTTGAAGTTTCTACAACAACGCCTTCTATAAAAACCTTTTATGCCCCCAGGGCATAACTTAAAACCCTTGCCCTGAGGTTTGTGGGGGATTGTCCTCCTCAAAAACATATTTTCTATCTGGAAATCAACTACGCTGAACAAAATGGTTATCTCAAAATTTTGATTGGATGTGCTTGGGGGAATGATGGGCCTGGGAGGGGGGGCTAGTTGCCCTCCAATCACTTTCGAATATTAAAAAGGACACTATCCCTTTGAATTTCCAATCGAATGAGCCTTTTTTGAAGTTTCTACGACAACGCCTTCTATAAAAAACCTTATATGCCCCCAGGGCATAACTTAAAACCCTTGCCCTGAGGGTTGTGGGGGAGTGTCCTCCTCAAAAATATATTTTCTATCTGGAAATCAACTACGCTGAACAAAATGGTTATCTCAAAATTTTGATTGGATGCGTTTGGGGAAATGATGGGCGTGGGGGGGGGGCTAGTTGCCCTCCAATTACTTTCGACTATTAAAAAGGGCACTAGCCCTTTGAATTTCCAATCGGATGAGCCTGTTTTGAAGTTTCTATGACAACGCCTTCTATAAAAACCTTATATATCCCAGGGCATAACTTGAAACTCTTGCCCTGTGTGTTGTGGGGGAGTGCCCTCCTCAAAAATATATTTTTTTATCTGGAAATCAACTACGCTGAACAAAATGGTTATCTCAAAATTTTTATTGGATGTGTTTGGGGGAATGATGGGCGTGGGGGGGGGCTAGTTGCCCTCCATTTTCGACTATTAAAAAGGGCACTAGAACTCTCGATTTCCAATCGAATGAGCCCCCTTTGAAGTTTTTACGACGAACCCTTTCGTATGAAGTGCCTCTGGGGAAAAAATAAAATAATTAAACATTTGAGCCGTATGGCCTTTACTGGTTGTGGGGGATTGTCCTCCTCAAAAACATATTTTCTATCTGGAAATCAACTACACTGAACAAAATGGCTATCTCAAAATTTTGATTGGATGTGTTTGGGGGAATGATGGGCGTGGGGGGGGCTAATTGCCCTCCAATCACTTTCGATTATTAAAAAGGGCACTATCCCTTTTAATTTCCAATCGAATGAGCCTTTTTTGAAGTTTTTACGAACGCCTTCTATAAAAACCTTATATGCCCCAGGGCATAACTTAAAACCCTTGCCCTGAGGGTTGGGGGAGTTTCCTCCTCAAAAATATATTTTCTGTGTGGAAATCAACTACGCGGAACAAAATGGATATCTCAAAATTTTGATTGGATGTGTTTGGGGAAATGATGGGCGTGGGGGGGGGCTAGTTGCCCTCCAATCACTTTCGACTGTTAAAAAGGGCACTAGCCCTTTGAATTTCCAATTGAATGAGCCTGTTTTGATGTTCCTACGACAACGCCTTCTATAAAAACCTTATATGCCCCAGGGCATAACTTGAAACTCTTGCCCTGAGGGTTGTGGGGGAGTGTCCTCTTCAAAAATATATTTTCTATCTTGAAATCAACTACGCTGAACAAAATGGCTATCTCAAAATTTTGATTGGATGTGTTTGGGGGAATGATGGGCGTGGGGGAGGGAGCTAGTTTCGCTCCAATCATTTTCGACTATTAAAAAGGGCACTGGAACTCTCGATTTCCAATCGAATGAGCCCCCTTTGAAGTTTCTACGACGACCCCATCCGTATGAAGTGCCTCTGGAAAAAAAGAGTAATAAATAATAAAACATTGGAGCCGTATGGCCTTTACTATAGGATAGCGTTGCCTCTGATGTATACTTTGATTTTTTTCTAACGACATGGTACTTTTGTTAAGAATGGCTAAGATTGAAAGATAAGACAAAATTTGCGTCATGTCTTCTCAAAAACGATTCACAAAAAAATGAAGTCGATCTACATCGAATTTTTTTATTGTATTTAGTATTCGGTTAAATGGCAGCTTAAAATAGTAAAATTTGAATCCCACAAGCGAAGGAAAACGTCTTCAAAGAATGAAAGTGTAACATGTCAAGTTTGTTTTCACAGATAGCTGATGCAAATAAATATTTTACTATTTTACCTTCTTTGCAGAATTTAGCTATTTCGCCGATAAAATGGCAGGTAACATCGTACAATCTAATATATCAGGCCAAATAGTACTGTTTATACTTATGATGTCATTTACAAAGGAAATCAATGGGTTAATGAAAGAAAGAAAATGATTGACGCAAAAAAGGTCTTTTGTTTGTATTACATTAACATCAGTACCATTAATCTAGTCAAGTACGGTTACATTCATCAGGTCGAAAAGCTTTTTTTTTTTACTTTTTTTAATATTAAACAGAAAAATTATGGTCAACTATCGGTGAAGGTTTTTGCCATGTAAATTATTTCCATTTTAATAATCGCGTCTATTGAAAAGTTGAGCACAAAACCTGAGGAAAATGCCTTCAAACTTCTTCCTCTTTTCTTTTAGCTATAATAACCTATTCTTTCCAAACATGGAGATTTTGATAGTACCATTGTAGAAAAAGAAAATGGACCGAAATCCCTAAAAATGGTGTCAGATCGAAACATAAAGCATACCATCGGAACCGCCTTGGCCGAAAACTCTATAAAGTAAACTTATAATCCTTTAGCTTGAAGAAAAAGGAAAATCCATTGGCTTGAAAATCAAGGAAAGTGGCTGAAACCCCGAAATTCTGCATCAGAACCATCTTTTTTTCTGTTTTTTTTTTTTTTTTTTCTCCGCGGCTACCTGGGCACTCGAACATCATAGAGAGCTGTTTATAATTGCTCATTTTTAAGAAAATTGCTACATCTACTCGCTTTTGTAATTAACTAAAAAGAATATTTAAAATTAAATCAATTTTTTTACGATATTAATCAGGGCTTGTCAGAGAGATATACCACCTTGCATAGGTTCTATCGCTTTGAGTTTCATACTAAGGCTTAGTAGCGTGCCTACTGTAATAATAAGGTAGTTCAAATCAGTAAATTACTGTAAAAAATAAATGTGATTATTAAATTACCAAAAATAATTTATTAAAAATATTTGACTTAAATTACCAATAAATGATTTGAAAATTGAATGTATGTCTGTGTGTCATGTATGCATTATAACATTGTTGATCGCCAAAAAACTTTAAGAAGTTGTTGAGTACAATCTTGCGAAAATTTTAAATGTTAAACTCCGCGGGAAGGGTTCTGAAGTATGGGCACTCTGAAAAGTGGATGAAGATTTGCTAGAAGTTTTCCAGAGAAATTGCCTACGGATTGTTCTGGGTACCCGGCTGACTGACCGTATTTCAAACAGCTGGCTGTATGAAAAGTGTGGTTCAGTCCCACTCTCTAGGGCTGTAATGAGAGAAAGGTTGAGATGCCTAGGGCACGTTCTGTGGATGAAGGATGACAGAACTGGACCCCAAAAACAACGCGGTTTAGTCGATGGAGAAGACATGGAAAAAGTCTTTCACCCAAAACATTTTTTTTTCGGCGAAACCAACCAAAGACACGTCGCCAAAGCACCATAATGTTGCATCATTTATGTTGCAGTCATAATTTTAATTTTTGTGCCCTTGAATTTCCTTTCTTATAAGATATCAGCAACGCGACGGGTAAGCTAGTTATAAAAAAAATATTTAAATAGTTATAGAAAAATAAATAAAGGATTAATTATGATAATTAATGATTATAATTAACTTAACACAGTAAACAATTTATTATTTATTCATAATTAAATGAATAATTAACAAACAGATAATTAACAAAGCTTATTAAATTACCAAAATAAACACTTATGCACACAATCTCTCATTGAGATGATAGAGAATATAGAACGTGTATTTGAGGCTTCTGTCTAATTCTGTCCTAATTTGAAGGATATTTCTATGTTCACATACGTTGCATAGCCTTAGGCCCAAATTTTGCTAAGAATATTGTCCAGAGTCAAAAATGTGACGACATATTTTCACGAATAGACAGAGAATATAAAATATGGAATTTTGTCCTCAGTCTGATTTAACCCAAATTTTAAGGAAAGTCCCGTCGTGAAATAAATCACTTAATCCTAACCTCACATTTTTAGTCAGAAAAATAACTAGTCAGACAAGTGACGAAACCTCTTTAGTTAGACAAAGCACATAGAACATTGGATTTTGATGTCAGTCTAATTCTATCTCAAACAGGATTAGATTTCTTTGATTATGTAGATTATTCAGTGTTAAACCCAAATGTTTGGTCACCCTAGATTAGAGATGAAAGGGAAAAATTGCAGATTTCTTTTATACTGTTAGAATCAAATTTTTTTCAGATTAATCATGGAAGAAGATGAAATTCGCCTCTATTTTTCGACGGAAAATTCAAGAGAATATCATGAACTTTTTCCAGAAGAGCCTCCTTATTTAGTTATTGAAAGTCATCTAGCGCCTGGAGTGGAACAAATAATCCTCTCGTATCCTCGTTTTATGAGTGTATCCAAACTCGCTCTCGAAGATCTTACTAGCAAGGTATGATTTATAATATAAGTGAACAGTTGAAGAACGTTTGGTAACTAACAAAGATCCTGTTTGATTTGGTTGCTGTAGAGGTTCTGGCTGCGTTTCAATGGGGCTGATGAAGGGTGCTATGAAATCACTTTTTTTTTTTCTTGTGTTATTATGTGTCAGGCTTGTCCATTAACTTTTGACAAAAGTATTATATCTATTATTAATATTATTTTATCTAAATTAAAATTTCCAAGTTCGTACTTTGGGATTTTTACCAACAATGAATAATTTATAATTTAATTGACCATCTTAAGTATTTTTGGCCTGGAGGCTGTAAAAAAGTTAGTTTTTTGGGCCAGATTGCTTGAATGAGATTTCAGGATTTACTTGCGTATCCAAGAACTTTTTGCTCCTTAACTGGGGAGAAGGAAAAAATACATGTCATAATTTTGGCAGAACAAAATTCATTTTTAAATCTTCCTAAAATAAACCGATTTAGAGAGAGTTTATTTGGAGATATTTGACTCTGGATAATATTCAAAATAGGATTTTCCAGGATGTAGGTGATAGTTGACCGAAATATACCACATATATAAAAAAAAAATGCTTGCTTACTGAAGACGACGCACAGGCTGTTAGCCCAGCTTGGTATCAAGAGGATGCTGGACCAAGTGCTTTTGTTGGGTTTTGACTTCTGTGTGTGGGCGAATAGACTCCTCCGGTGCCTTGACCTATCTTTGACCCTGCTGAGTAGATCCTGAGTTTCGTCTCGATGTTGATTTCATTTCTAGTCCATAGTAGTTTGAGGAGCAAGCCAAAGACAGACCGAGCTTTGTTAATCCTATCTTAAATCATACTAGTAGCTCCACCACCAGCATCCATCATTGACCCCAGATAGCTGAGGTCTTCCAGTCTCTCAATAAGTTCTCCTTTGAAATAAGTAGAGGTCTTTTCTTTGGTATATAAATACTTTGTAGTAGGGTTGCTAATCGCATGTTCTGTCTCACTAGTTGCGTTTGTTACTCTTTCTATCATATTTTGTCTTTCTGCGAGGAGTCCGCAAAATATTTTAGTTGGTATTATGTTTTATTCAGAACGCCATATTTTAGTTAAAAATTTCCAAAAGTTAAGGTCATAACTGATGCCTAAAAATACGTTTGGTTTTCGAATATTTTTTTTTTCTTACTTGAACTCTGCTAGAGTTAAAGAACAGGAGATTTTGAAAATTTAGAGTTTGCTTGTAAGCAATATTGAGATTTGATTTTTATTGATTCAAGAAGATATCATCAGTGAACCCCTGGTTTGCTTCCAAACAAACTATTAAAAACCTAGAGTATCACCATGAAACGCTAAAGAAGACTAATCGTTCTGTTAGTATGCGGTATAGTATGTTAAGTAAAAAGTAAACTAACTTCTATAAGATAGCGCTGGCGAAAAAGTAGTTTGTTGAGACCTTAGATCCTCCTGTGCCTCAAGAGGCTCCAAGGGCATCGGCAAGCAGTCTCCAGTATTTGTGATCTCCTTTTGCCGCCAGAACATTTTCCCACTCGGCTTGCAGGTAGAATAAGCACATTATCTTATCAGTTGAAAGATGTGGGAACTTATACAAAAACACCCTAAATGAAGCATTAGTGCCATGGGTAGTAAACACGGCTATGAATAGGCATAACGTAGAATAATTTTTACAAAGATGACCTCTTTCTACTTTTGTTCTGTGACGCAGTGGTGGGTTACAACGATTTTCTAGTCGGTGATGGTGATTTAAATTTAAAATCAATGGCTTTTACCGTGTTTGGATAGTTAGCATTTATTTAGTTTTGGTTTAACCGAAGGATCTTCACGTGATATTAATTGTATTACTGTTATGGTTCACATAGTTATAGAGCTCACATTATGATAAGAGCTTACATTTTATCTCTTACAATTGAAAGGAGACAGTGTCGTATTTTCAACAGGTTAATTGAACCTTAAAAGAAAAAAAAGACAATGGCTTTTCACATTATATACAATAAAACCAGCATGTGTTTATCTTCCTTTTTAGTTTAAATCTTGGAATTTTCTATCGTATTTTCTGAAGCTTAGGGTGAAAAAAGAAGCAAAACAAGAATACATTGATTAGAGTGATCAAATTGATTGTATATGAAATATTTTCCATAAACTGGATATTTCGTAAATTTGAATAAAAATTCATAGCGACAAATATTGTACTACAATAAAGCCCTCTTCTATTAAATAATTAAATAAAAAAAACAAGTTTTTTTTTAACTGAAAATAAGGAGTGACATTAAAACTTAAAACGAACAGAAATTATTCCGTATATGAAAGGGGCTGTCCCCTCCTCAACGTCTCGCTCTTCACGCTAAAGTTTTTTATTGTTTTAAAAAATAAAGTTGTAAGAAAGAGTCAAACTTAAGCGTAAAGAATGAGGCTTTGAGAAGGGGACAGCCCCTTTCATATACGGAATAATTTCTGTTCATTTTAAGTTTAAATGTCATTCCTTACTTTCAGTTAGAAAAACTTGTTTTTCTGAACGTTTTTGAATTAATGCAGGTGTTGATTCTGGCTCCCCGTACATGAATAATTAAACGAAGTTTGTATATTTATTTTACTCTTTTTTGGCTAAATGGCTATCTCAAAATTTTGATCGGGTGACTTTGGGGGAAAAAATGAGCGTGGGAGGGGGCCTAGACGCCCTTTCATTTTTTTGATCACTTAAAAAGGGCACTAGAACTTTCAATTTCCGTTCGAATGAGCCCTCCAGCAATATTCTTGGATCATTGGGTCGATACAATCACCCCTGGAAAAAAAACAAACAAATAAACACGCATCTATGATCTTTCTTCTGGCAAAAAATACAAAATTCCACATTTTTGCTGATAGGAGCTTAAAACCTTTACATTAGTTTTTTCTGATACGCTGAATCTGATGGTGTGATTTTCATTAAGGTTCTATGACTTTTAGGGTGTGTTTCCACCTTTTTTCGAAAATAAGGCAAATTTTCTCAGACGCATAACATGGGTGAGATTAAACCGATTAAACTTATCTATTTGAAATCAGCATAAAAATCTGATTCTTTTGATGTATCTATTGGTATCTAAATTCCTCTTTTTAGAGTTTCTGTTGCTATTGAGCCGGCTCGCTCCTTACTTACAGTTCGTTGCCACGAACTGTTTGAAAAAAGGCAAGCTCATTGTTATTCATTATCATGAGAAACAGAGTAAAAAAGGTAGATGTCTTAGGCTAAGCTATAGAGATTATAACAGTCTAGAATTCTAAAATGTTAATAGGACGGAATATCGTTCAGAAATTGATGATACCGGAAACTTCCCAAATTAAAAAAAAAAAAATAATATATTGTGCATGTTTTTTTTTCTAATTTCAGATTGACCTCACTACAATGCTTTGGGAAAAAGGAATAGTAATCACCAAGGAGCCTCTAATTTCTGGATTTGATGGATGATCTTTGTATTCCTTTTTGTAATGTCTTTTTCTGTTCTTTTTGCAATTAAAAAAGAAATTACTTCGTAGAAGAGTTTAAAATAATCGAATTAATATTTTAATTTAAAATTATATTATACAATTTTTATAAAATGCAAGATTTAAAATTAATGGAATGATTCTCATTTGGTCTTAGCAACGCACTGGTGTCGAACGTCCATATCTGTTTTTGCCATGTCAATCAATCAATCAATTTATTTAAAAGAAACAGACAAATTACAAAGCTTTAGACCCCCCCACAAAGGCTCTTTGGCCTGTGAGAATGGGAGTCTAAACTTAGCATTAAATAATAGCACTAAAATCAAACAGAAGGACAAGAAGAAGAAAACAAGAAAGTAAAAAGAAAAAAAAATAACTAAACGACAACAACAAAAACTACCATGCCAACTAACTCTCCAGGCATAAAAGGTGGTCGGTCACCTCCTTTCTTAAATTGTCCATAAGAATGACATGGCCGAATTTTAACTGGTAGGGAATTCCAGATGGAGGCACAACATAAAACCGGATTAAAATCCGATCTTATGGTTTTGGTTTTATGAATGAAAATATCCATGTTATTTCTGAGAAAAAAGAAACACTAGATTCCTTTCGTAGTTCAGAATTTAAAAGGTATAATCGTTTGAAGAAGTTAGGGATGAGTCTATGAAAATACTTAAAAATGAAACCAGAGGAAAGAAAGATGTATGTGGATTGACCATCCAATATTTTCATGCAGAACTGGCCTGTCACCTCAGACATTAATTGAATTGTTCTGTTATATGTTTTGAAAACAGAAAAGGTAAAAAAAGAAGAATGTCGATAGCCATACTGTTGAAGAGTAGTACATATAAGGTTGAATGAGAGAGTGAAAGAGGATCTTTATTATTGAACCAGAGAAACAATGACGAAGCTTCTGAAGAACTCCATTGGTTTCTGGAGAGCTTAAGTTTCAAAAGAGCACAGTGATGTTTCAAAGAAAGATTTTCGTCCAATGAAATACCCAGGAATCGAACATATCTATCAGGGGGATAAGTTATATCACCATGTCTGGTAGAAACAGTTTGAACCAAAGGACAAAAAGTAATGGAACCTTGAGATTTTGACACCTTGAGATTTTCCAGATCTTGACAAGAAGGACTGGAGAAGATCTGGAAAAAATAAGTAGACTAGATTTGGCTAAATTTAGGGCAAGGCGATTTGCATTGAATCAAGCAAAGGCTCTTTCTAGAACAGAATACACTTTCTTGATAAGGGAAGAATCATTAATTTCTGATCACCAAAGAGTACTATCATCTGCAAATGCAAATAGTACTACGTCTTGAGCTGCCTCACTAGATGGAACAATGTTGTGTTGACAAATGCGACAGCAACTTCGTTTAGTTCTTTCCAGATACAGCAATAAAAAGATCATTGATGAATATAAGGAATAAAACAGGTCCTAGGATAGACCTTTGAGGGACACCAAAATCAACACAGAATATATTTTGAAGCTTAGGGTCAATACTGATAGACCTTTCTGATAAATAAGCTTCAAACCAATGATAACTATTCCCCCCTATTCCTATGTGTTCCATTTTGGAGTCCATTTTTTACTATCTTTTGGAGAGTAGATGTTATCTGGGAAATGTTTGATTAATCTTTAGAGTTTCATATTGTAATTATCTATTGAAGCTTCAAGTTCGGTAAAGATCGATCATTATTTCGATTCTTGTTTCTCACACCTAAAAACTTGAATTCTACAGGATTTTTTTTGTGACAGATTTTATTAAAGTATAATATAGGTGTTCGACTCGAGAATAGGGATTCCATTGAGTTGGAACTTGCCTAACATTTTCTCCTCAAAGACTTTTGTCATTATTTTAAAGTGAAACGACAGTATATGTCAACACTTTAGATATTTTTTTAACGCTTCTTCTAGTCCTTGTATCTTTATATACAAAGGGGCCATTTGTATTAAGCCGCATATTAAATGCAGAGAAAAAAAAACTTTGCCTGACGCAGCACCATTAGAAGGCTTAATTGGGTTATAAGAACCTAAACTGGGTCTATATAAGCCTTGTAATTATCGACGAAAAAAGCTGAATTACTTAAATTTCAAATTCTTGATTCCAGTTCATTTTTCATACTTCCTGACTAACTATTTTTTTCGTATGATCATGTGAATGGTCATGTGGCAGTTTTTATTGATTACTAAGTCCAAATTGGGGTGACAACGACAATACTTTGGTTTTTAATCATCCGATAGAGATGTAACGTCTTTGAATTGTATTAGAAATTCAAAACAAAACTGTATTTTCGATTTTTATTAACCATACATCTAGCTTCTGGATTTAACTTTACTCCGTATGGGTTAAGAATCAGCCGCTTTAACTCTAATTCCTGCAGTATAAGGCCGTCTGTAAATCGAATTTCTGCCGATATTAGATAATCAATGTCCACTGGACTATAGGTCCATAGGTCACTATAGGACTATAGGACTATAGGTCATCAGAGTTCATAATCAACAGCAAATATATATGTGGTAGTCCATGTGTTTTGTAATTTGATTGTATACACAAATACGGCCATCTTTCCAAATATCTGTTTTTATCCAAATCATTGATTGTTCAATCAAAATTTTGTTTAGCAATGCCAGCGACGAGATCGGAACATATTCAAACTTTCAATTGCTGGTAAAACTTTCGAATTTTTTGGCTCTGACCTCCGTACACCGACGATAAGTTGTAAATGGCATTTTTCCCGTGTTAAATGACAGTATAGCTTGAAAGCTCTATTTCCACCTGAAAACAAATATCAGACGTATAATGTATGGAAAGAAGCAACAAACACTCCCCACGAAATGTCTATTAATTAATATTATACATTTTTTTGTTAATTAAACAAGCAATAATTGGGTGCACATATGTTTATGTTTTTTCTGAAAATAAGTATACTGACATTTTCTGATCTCGGAAAATGAACTAGATAGGTCACGACTTTGAGGGGAAATTTGTTTGTTTTTTTCCTGGGTGATAGTATCGAAACTACGATGACGTCATGACATCATGCAGAATTCCCATTGGAAATTATGGCTCATTCTTTACAGCCATCGATAGTCGTTATATTTTTAGATTCAAAGCAGCTGGACAAGTTTATCATAAAACCAATGTAGTGACAGTGAGAATCATAATTATACAAGTCTGCCCCGCGCCGAGTACCAAGGACAGAGCAAAGCTAGGTCTCCTGCGATCACCTCCTAGGAGCAATCAGAATAAAGTCCTATTCTATGAAAGATGAACAATCTTGAGAAACTGAATTCTCACCAGAATTTCTTAATTCAGTAGCAATTCCTGATTTTCCGTCCCATGACTTAAAACCATAGGAAAACACGGCAATTGTGCTAATACGTAATTTAGATACTTCGGAGGGTGTGTGCAATGGAACACGCATGGTTGCTACCGAAATATGTAACAAAGTATTTAAAGCGAAAATTATAACTTGGGAAAAAGGTAAGAAAGAAGTTCACATTAATCTACTGTTAGAAGACAAGGGATAACGTTAATCACATATGCGGATTCACGCACATATTCTTCCTGCCTCATCCTGCTAAGAGGCAGGAAGAAGGATGGGGGCAAACCTGCCGCATGCTGGGTGTTAGGGACCGAGAAAAGTTCGATCTTCTGGAACTTTATGTCATAGGCATTATTTTGGTCTTACTGCACGTTAGACCTACTTCTTAACCATGCTTTTCTTCAACAGACACCAGCGTTTCCAGTGTAATTTCAACATCAGCTCGAATTTATGTTTGAAATCGTAATAGTAAATTGATTTAAGAGTAACTGTAATTTTAAGAATTCTGGATATGTCACTTAAAATAGGCATTTGAAATGACGATTTACTTTCAAGTAGGCCTTCTTCCAAGATTTTACGACCCTGTAATCAGTACAATAGTTTTTGGGAAAAAAGACAAATGTTACTGCTTCCCAGTGGAAAGAGATTTTCCTTGCTGTTAAATTGGGGGACTGAAATTCTCTGAATGGAAACCGACATTCATAATTCCAGTGCCGCAGTTTTAATTTCAGTTTACACTTTTTCGAGGGGTTTCACGCTTTTTCTGGAAATTCTCATAAACTGATTTTTTTTTTTTTTCAAAATGCTTTTGACCATTAAGAGCAGCCGAAATAACAGTTATCATACCTATAAACATTGATTCTTGCTCACTCTACAATTTTTTTTAGACACCTTATACACATAGAGTATTTAACTTGAAACAAATGTATTAGTTAACATGTCCGATGTCTTTTGGTTTGCCAAATACGTAATTCATTGTTTCTGTTATACAAATAGTGCCTTTTTAAACAAAACTGGCTTTAAAACCTACATCTTAAAATATTAAACCAGTCAAAAGCGAAAAGGAATATATCTTGAGAGGAAAAAGTAGATGTTCAAAAGCAAACATTTTTCTATGAATGTGTTTTGAAGATATTTCTTGAGAAAACCGTTTTCTTACTGTGACGCTGTCGCAGATATACTTGCAGAAAAGAAGCCTGGCCAAATAAAACCATCCTTTAAACACTAACTCACTGCCGTTAAGATATATCGATTTTTAATTACCGATTTTTAATCTGATCGATTTTTAATTACCACAACTGCTCGCTCTACGTCACTAATAAAACCTTCAGCGTCTAGTTAACCTGTCCTGAGCAAATCAATAAATTTTATACCCTTTGCGATAAACTTCTTGAAATTTTGGTAGAGACTAAAAGACTAGGGGCACCAGGGGATAGATATAAATATGGTTTCATCTATGATTATTTCTGGATTGGTGATAGCATATCTTCTTGTTTCTGTGGGGGGGGGGGGGTAAACAAATGAATTTCAATGTCTAATCTTTTAGCATTTATAACCAAAGCAAAAATTCTTGTAGTCGCAATACATTGGCAAACTCTAGCTTCAAAATCACTTCCTCGTTCATTAGAAGATGTTCTCGACCAAGCAGTCAAAGTTGTGAATTATTTTGAGAGATGTTGAAGTACAAAGCTGCTGAAGCAAATTACAATGGCAGAATTTGAAAGCCAAATTAAAAGGTTGATTTTCAAAAAAGACTTATGCTTAATTTCTCAATTCAAACAGTCTTGTGAGCACTTTTCCTCGAATCACCCATTGCACATCTATGTGAAAAAAAGTAATGTGATATGTAGACTATCCATATTTTAAAAATATTATTTAAATAGTCTTGAATTTGTTACACTTCTCTCAATATAATTCACATCTTTGACTGTTTGGTCGAGAACATCTTTCAATGAATGACGAAGTCGTTTTGAAGCTAGACTTTGCCAATGTATAGTGCAATGCATTAGCAGCTCTAGTATTTTACGAAGGGGGGCAGCCCTTCGCAAACAATTCCCATACTAAGTTAAGCTTAATGTACTTACTGGTATTAAAAGGTGCATCCCACCTGTCTTTATACGTGATTTAGCCACCAGTTTTGTAAATCCACAAAACCACACTTATAGAAACACTATCAATATTATATTACGAGTTCTGAATTCCTACTTCCACTATTAGCAAATCTATTAATAATGCTTTCTACGTTCATGACAGTATCACGGTGAACATAATAATAAATAAATAAATAACGATTTTATTTTGAAACGCCATAAAACGGTCATGCCGATCAGCAGCAGTTCTTGTCATAATAAGGCACAAAACATATGAAAATCAAAGCAATAGCCATTGTCTAGCAAAATTATTTTCCAAAATACCGACACCAAATTTAAAACATAATTCATCATGGCGTATCGAAGGGGTATTAAGTGAAAATTGTCTTAGAAGGGAGCAATAAGAGAACACGAAGAAGAGCAAGTCTGGTGAGTCTTTCCTCCATCATTTTATTTCTTAGCCACGTTTTTAATCTTCTAAAGGTAGAAAAATTTTGTTCAACAGACGCCAAACTGAAAACATAATTGCGCTTTGCAAAAGCATAAAAAAAAACTATTACTTTTATCACTTCGGTAGAGTTTCTAACACTCTGGACAGAAAAATTTTGACAAAAAAAAGATTTAGAGCATGGTTGAAAAAAAAAACGCAGAGCGTTTTTTGCTGTTTTTGAACCTGGGTTGCCACTGTTGGTGATTTATCACCCAATTTCGTGACTTTTCTCTGTTTGGTGATTTTTTGGTGGCTTTGCCTAAAATCTGGTGATTTTACCATGTAATTTGACGATTTTACTACATCTGTGTTGCACATTCTGAATACAGTGAGGCAAATCTGATTAAAATGCTATTAAATAGCGTCGATTGTGAGTGGATGGCGGATTTATTGCATATAAAAAAAAGATCAGAGGAGATGACCATAAGCCATGCCACCTATATTAATCAAGAAGGTAATTTAAGAAAAAATAGTTAGCAGCGGCGAGATCTAGGACAAGCTGTGTTGCTTGGCTGGGCTATATCCCGCCAATCGGGCTATACTATTTTCACTTTCGCGGGACAAGTAACTAAAAAACCGAGAGGCGGGTTTTTGGGCTATAATGTTTCAAATTTTGCTACTTTTTCGCTAGAAATTGAATTCACTTGACCACTTCTCCAAAAAAAAAAAAAAAAAAAACAAAACAACAAACAACATGTTTGTTTTATCTATTTGGTCAGTTACGTTCTCTGGGGTCTTAGACCCCAATATAATTATACTGTGTCTTAGACTGTGGTTACCCCCTTCTAATTTGTGGGTAACCCACCCCACATCTTCATCACCATTTCTTGAAAATAAAAGTATGTAGACCATTTACCGTCCCAATAAAGATAATATATACGCATTATACCCTGACGCCTTTTTTTGTCAGCATCCACTTCAGGCCTCTAAATACCAGACACAAGAAATTCATCCTTATTACAAACTCAGATTGAAAAGCTATCGAAAAATTATGCGAAAAATATAAGGAAACTTTGCATTCTGAATGTTATGGAATCACAACTAAATTATCAGAAAACCTACACATAAGTATAGGTCAAAATAAAAAAAAGCTCTGCAAACAAATAAAATAGCAACCCCTCCAAGTATGCCGTCGTATAATTGAGAAGTGCTTCACTGAAAGCAAAAAATATGTAAAGGCAAATTGTCCTTTGCACACTCGGTTTATTGCATGTATACCATAATCTTATTGAAAGAGTGTTATGTAAGCTTAAAGGAATACTTAGAAACAAACAGTAAATCTACCTCTGCACTGTTTTGTTCCAAGCTCTTAGCATACCACTTTCAAATTCACCGGATAAATATGCTCCAGAGGCCCAGGGGTGATAATTGATAATAGGAACTGCCCACTAAGTGGCTGTTTTTTTCCAGCAGTGAGAGAACAAGCTTTATTCCATTATCTTGCTTTCAGTAAAGCGCTAGTCAATTTTATGACGGCACAAGTAGAGGGGTGATAATTTTGTTCATTTTAAGTTTCAGCTTCGTTCTATCAGCCCATTTAATCCATGTAAGTAAGTAAGTAACACTGGGTTTATTTAAAAAAAAATATACATCATCGATTCCCTGAAGCATGCTTGTGCGGGAGAAAACCCTCCTAATAAATCAAAAAACCAAGAAACCAAAAAACAGAGAAAAAAAAATAAATAAAAAAACATAATTAGAGCTCAACTTACCGGACCTGAAAAACCAACGAACCTCCAAAACAACACCCAACAAAATTATAATAATTATAATCATATTCAGCTGCAACTAAACTCTAATCAAAAACATAACTTAAGTGGTGTGGAATAATCCATTCAAAATATACACATCAAAACAATGGTTCTTTAGCGACTTACGAAAATCCTGCAAATCCCCAACATTCCTCAAATCCTCTGGCAAACTCTCCCAAACTAACAGAACAACATGGCAAATTGAAGACCTAGACGTGACCATAGCTGGTCTTCGCACCAACTGAGAAGATTGTGTCAAATGATCGTGAATAGTAGACGCAAGACTAAACATTCCTGAAAAACATGATGGTAACTCCGAAGCTAAATATTTAAACATAAACAGAGCATTATAGAATACACATATTCCTGCCAACGGTAGAATTTTATACTCGCGGTAAAGATGCCTCACCGATACAGATAGGTCAATTTGATTACCATAAAGAACTCTAATTGCCATATTCTGTGTTACGCAGAGCGGATGGAAGTGAGTTACGAATGTTTTGACCAAACCATACAGCAGTAAATGAGATATGGGTGAACCATAGAAAAATACAACATTCTCAGAATTTCACACGGAAAAAGATACCTAAGTTTACGCATAATACCAATATTACGAGACAATTTGCTGCTAACAGATGCAATATGGTCTTTAAAACTAAGGCTTTCATCAATTATAACACCAAGGTATCTAGTACTAGTAGATCTTACAATAGTATGGTGCCCTACTTCTATCCTATTAATCAATGGATAATGTCCAGTAATTCTACCATAAATAAAAAAATTCGACTTATTGTGATTCAGTTTCAATTTATTTACTCGCATCCACTTTTCAATCGAAGAAATACCTTGTTTCAATATAGTCATCAACTCATTTTCAGTTCTAGCAGCTACAGTGAAATGGGCATCATCAGCAAAACATGGTAGAATTCCTTTAGTGCCGTAAGTATCAAGGTCTAAAGAACAAGACACATTACTTGAAGCTCTACAAAGGTCATTAATATAAACCAAAAACAACAAAGGGCCCAAAACGGAACCCTGGGGTACTCCAATCGAAATATATTCAATTTTAGATGTAACTCCATCCATCACGACACACTGAGTCCTTCCACTAAGAAAACTAACTATCACATTTAAAAAATCACCACGTATACCACTACTATATAGCTTTTGAACTAGTATATCATGATCAACAGAGTCAAATGCTTTAGTAATATCCAAAAATATCGAAGCTATCTTCAGACCCTTGTCTAAAGCATCATTAATAAAAGTTGTTAAAAATGGGGCGTATATGCCTAATTGTGATGCATTATTAGGGATTCAATTTTTATCCAGCATGTTCAGAACCTAGAGTAAAAGAAAATCAGACTGAAACAACAATTACAGAAAGTTTTATCGTTACTCAAGGTTAAAACTTAGGAAATGTCAAAAGGGCTTAGAAAATGTCAAAGATTTCATCCAATACCTTAAATACCCCCGCTTCTTCTATGTCGCTTGATTCGTTGCTTTCCTCAAACTTATACTTTGAATTATTAAACCTCTGCAACATGAATTTTGATAGAACAAAGGTTTGACAGCTTGTTCCGTCCCCAAAAAAACATCCTGTAATAACTAAAATGGACGAGAGCAACAGAAAACCCATTCTGTTTCTAGCTTTTGTTTTGACACAATTCATGACATTGAATACGCGCTCTACGAAAGCGTTTGACAATGGAAGCGCAAGAAGGTCAAGTACAGCAGAAGCAAGACCTCTAAATGAAAACTCACCAGCTATATTTGTGTAGTAGATGGTAGTAGACCTATTAAGATCGTTTCTTTAGCCCAGAAAATGCCAGGATGTCAATTTTCCCCCAAAAAATATAAAGTCATTTTCGAGAAAATGATATATATATAATGATAAGCCCGGCCCTTTTGACATTTCCTAAGTTTTAACCTTGAGTAACAATAAAACTTTCTGTAATTGTTGTTCCAGTCTGATTTTCCTTTACTCTAGGTTTTGAACATACTGGATATAGATTGAATCCCTAATAATGCATAATAATAAGGTATATGCGCCCCATGGATTAAATGGGCTGATAGAACGAAGTTGAAAATTAAATCGAGCAAAAAAATCACCCATCTACTTGTAAATAAAATTGACTAACACTAATTACACTAATTACTAATTACATAAAATTGACTAACACTTTACTGAAAGCAAGAAAATGGAATAAAGGCTGTTCTTTCACTGCTAGAAAAAACAGCCGCTTAGTTGGCAGTACCATATCAATTATCGCCCTTGAGCCTAAACGTTTCTGTTTGTTTCTAAGTATTCTTTTAACATTACATAACACTGTTTTTCAATAAGATCATGGTTTACTATTTTATTTGATTAATTCAGCATAACAAAAAAGATATACCCCCAACATAGAGCAGAGCTCGTGAAATTGGGTATTAATAATAATAAAAACACAAAAAAAAAACAGCAAAAAACACAACAAAAAAAAACATTTTCTCAACATAACGAAAAGAGAGAAAGAATAAAAACCGGTTAAAGAAAAAAACGGAACAAAACATAAAGAAAGAAAACACTGGACAAGTGGGCATGGAAGGCTATCCCAACATGAGTAACAAATATAAATAAATAAAAAATAATAATAATAATAATAAAAAATTTCTATTCCACCATCACAGGTCATATAATTTTAATATTTTCTTCTTTAGAACTGATATTTGCCGAAACGACTTAATTTGAAGTCTATCTTTCAACCTATATCTATTTGAAATAAATGGTATTTCGTATCTAATTGAAAATCTAGATCTTTCACAATTAACAAAGGGAATTCGATATGTTCCAGAACACCTAAGAGACGAAGGAGGGGGCAAGATCAACAGAGTTTTTCATAAAAATAACTACTAGGATCTTGTATTTTAAAATGCCATATTGAAATATTAAGTTATCTTATAAGTTTCAAATCTAATAAATTCAAGAAAAAAATAATGTTTCTGTTTCCGATGCATCTCTAAGTTTTGATGGACGACTTAAAAAGCTTCCAAGTATTCTCACTGCTTTATTTTGAAGGATCTGTAGGGGATTTATATGTGTTCAAAAAGTGTTTAAATAAATAATTGTACAATAATTTAAATAAGGAGCAATCAAAGAATGATCAATTATTTTTAAGCTTGAAAATGAAAAATATGTTGCAAGCGATACATAGACCCAATATTTTGCGAAAGTTTCACCCTTAAATGATCAATATGGGTTTGAAATGACAAAAAGGGATCAATAAAAACTCCTAAATAACGATATTATTGAACTCTACGTATTTTATGCTCACCAACTTGAAGCTCCTGACATGAAATTTTTTTAGTAGCACGTTTTGAATAACCAAAAACCATAAATTCACTCTTCTTAAAATTCGGTACTAAATAATTAGAAACAAACCATCGATTAACTGAACTAGCAGTGTTAAAAAAATTTTGAATCAATGTAGATGAATCCTTCGATTAAAAACATAAACAGCTGTGGCATCTGCAAATAAAATTGCAAGACCATTATTTCCTTGCAAACATCGTGGAAAATCATTGATATACATCAAAAATAAAACCGGACCTAATACCGAGCCTTGTGGGACACCAATATCTTCAAGATCATTTAAAATAGGCAAATTTCCATCAACATCTACCACGATTTCTAGTCCTTTCCCTCTTATACCGGAATTTTCCATTTTATCAAAAAGAATTTCATGGTTTAAAGTGTCAAATGCTTTTTTAACATCATAAAAAGCAGTAGATATATGGTAATTACTATCTAAGCAATCATTAATTTCTAATACAAGAGCTGCAACTACTTCTTTCGTCGAATGACCTGCCCTAAATTCAAACTGATATTTGGTAAAAATTTTGTTTTATCTAGATAATTAATAATCCTTCCTGTTAAAATTTTTTCCAATACTTTAAAGCAATGGTGATAAAATTGCAATAGGACGATAATTATTTATATCAGATTTATCTCCTTTTTTATGCAATGGTATTACACGTGCAATTTTCCATCTCTTAGGAAATGTACCTGAGCAAATACATAAATTTAATATATGAATCAATGGTTCAAAAAATTACACCTGCAATATTTTTCAGCAAATTAGTTGAAAGTTCATCTTATCGCAAAGAATTACCATTTTTTTAATTCTTAAGACCTTTTGAAATTCTGTAAAAGTAACCGGAGCCAGAAATATGTTCGTATTTTCAGAGGGCGGCAGATACTGTTTATGCGACTTTGGGGAAGAAAGGTCAGCTTGACCTGAAACAAAACATGATCCAATACTAGCAAAATATTCACTAAACTTCTTAGCAACAGCTTGTGGTCCTCTAAATTCTTTACCATTAATATCAAATAACACTTCAGGGTGTAACAATTTTTTATTTCTTCCAATTTTATCTTTAATCAGACTCCTAGTTTTTCTAGGGGAATCTGAATTTCGAAAAGATTTTTCATAATAAAATCTCACTTACTCTAAGGATCCTTACCAGCATATTCTTATAATTTTTAAAACGCATTATATTTATTTCCGTGGGATATTTTATTCTAATTATATATAAACGATTTTTCTCAATAATAGATCTCAAAAGTGATTCATTTATCCAAGGTTTTTTTGTGGTAAGTTTCTGTCCTATCAGGCTCTTAAACGGGCAAAAAAGATCAAGCTTTTCTTTCATAATATAATAAAATTTATCTTATGATTGGTTCGGATCCTTCTCATCAATTACAGGACTCCAATCAACGTCACCAAGCCCTTCTTTTAACCTTAACACATTTTTATGTGAAAAATCACTGCGCTTGGTTCGATTCTTTTTATTATGCGGAATATTTATAAGAAAACCAGACATAATTACACAGTGGCCCGATGAATCATCAGGAATAATAAATGTATTAACAGCACTATAAGGTGAAAAATATTATCAATGAGTGAAAATGATGTATCTGCTATTCTCGTCGGCACAAAACATAAAGGGTTTAGTCCATAAGATAGTGGGCCATCCAAAACTGCAAAATATTTCTATCTATTCTAATCTGATCTGTAGATAGGAGATCCATTAAATCAATATTAAAATCACCCATAACTAAATAAGGAGTATTGAGACTAGCTAATTTATCCAACATACTTTCAAAATGATTCTTAAATTCTATCTGGCTGAATGACGGAGTACGGTAAATAACTGCAATTAAAAATTTCTGATTATTTGGAAAAGAGCATTCAACTACACAAGATTCAAAAATCATTTCAATATGCAGTGGCAAAAAATCAAGCCTCATACGTACTGGTATGCAATTTTTAATCAAAACACCTAGACCCGTTATTTTTGTCTATTCCGCCCGATGTGAAAAAATTGGTAATCTTCTACATGCATATTTTCAATTGAAAAATCATCTAAAAAAGTTTCACATAGGCTTAATATATCTGTATCTGAATCCGACAAAAAAGTTTCGATCACATCCTGCGCAGTCCTCCAGCCCCGGCTATTCCAAAACGACATCCTACTTGTATTTATATTTTTTCTTACGAGCTCATTCATAAATATATATTGATTTTTGGGATATCCAAATTACTGAAGTACCTTCATCATCACCAGCTACAATAGTTTGAAATATTGACAGAAATGAAAGAGAATTCCGCTCAAATTATTTTAACCTTGATGATGGAATTTCACGATTATCTCTATCCATTATCAAATATTAATCACATGTTAAGAAAAACCAAACCATGCCCCAAAAGACGAGCAAACCATAAAAAAAAAAATATTAAAGAAACAAAAAAAAAATTAATCCTCATTCCAAGTCGTTTTCTTTCAGTACGATTAATCTGCGGAACTTTTAGCCTAACCTCTATGTGGATCTTAACAAAAAAAGAAAAAGATAATAAACCATACATAAATTAAACATAAGAAAACACTTTCAATTTACATGTTTTCATTCATATTACTTGGGCACTTGAACTATTAATGCGACCCCAAAAATTACGTCATTTGAACATCGACAGGGAATATAAAAGGCACTTCCCTTCGGGCGATCAAAATTTTTTCTTATGAAAATCGTTAATCTCCGGTATGGCATCATGGAATGCGTCTTTGGTAATCGATCCGACTGGTCTTTTCATATGCAGATTCGGCTGAATCCCATTCGATATCCAGGCATCACATTCATGATCTTTTCGTAATTTATCACGTTTCACTAGAAGCAGCTTTCGCACACTACTTATCTCAGTTGGGACATCATCGCTGATCAACAGGTTGCTGTTGTTTCCAGGGAATGTCTTATTCTTAAGCTTGCTAGCGTTCTTCATTATGTCAAACTTACTGTCTTACTTCGGGCATTTCTAGTGCATGATAAACTACCTATGTGAATAGAACTTTAGCGCGGTCATTATCCTTACAAGCTGCGTTCCATATGTTGATATTATTTTCTAGCTTTGTAGCTTCTATTCTCACAATACAAGACATATAATCTTCATTTTTCCTTCTTAATTCAATTTTTTCATCCGTGCAAGTTTTTATTTGTATTTTGAGGCTAGAGGTTTCATTCTCAATCTTTCCAATTTTCGATTCAGTGTTGTTTATTATATTCGTTTGTAGCGATTTTTCTTTTTCCAAGTAAACCACCCTTTCGGTAAGAGTTCCTAATTGATTGTTGATATTATCCAACTTTTTTCCATTTTCTTTCACAACATCAAGAATTTGCTTAAAATTCCCAGTTAGTATCGATATTTCTGGTTTCGAGCTAGAAATGAGTCCTGAGATGTCAAATCAACTGTCCATACCTTCTCGCTTAGCATTTTTCCTTTTACGTCCCACCATTAGTCCTTTTATTCAAGGATTTTAAATCAATAATCCTTGAATAATATTGTCACATAAATTCACGCCACACAGAAGTCTTAATTAAGCCTTATTCTGAAGAAAGCATTGAATAAACTGAATGGTATATATGCAATAAACCGAGTGTGTAAAGGACAATTTGCCTTTACATTTTTTTGGTTTCAGTGAAGAGCTTGTCAACTTTATAACAGCATACTTGGAGGGGTTGTTATTTTGTTTGGTCACAGAGCTCTTTTTTTATTTTGGCTTATACTTATGTGAAGGTTATCTGATATGCCGATTGTATCTCTTCCTAGTTTTACCCATAATAGTGCTACAAAAGGGCATAATAGGGTTATAACAGCGTTCGCTATTTTCGGGCTAGTTTGGGCCAATTTCGGGCTAGTGATTACCACAGACAAGAAGTATTATCATACCTCTTGTCTGTGGTGATTACACCTGTTTGAGCTGCACGTTCTTTCAACAGCCTGGCAACCATGAAGATTAATGGTTTGTTTAGTTTTTTGAAGGAGCAGAAAATACTTGTTTTTTATTTCTAGTTTCACATCTAACGCCTAAATAGGTAGAGCTATGCAATGTATACATTTTTCTAATCATAAGTTACTTTAATAAGCAGCAGAGATAGGCTGCACTCTCGCTGAGGTAGCCTAATATTCTAGCTATGGGGCTTTTCATTCATATCTTCTAAAATGGTTGCAGTAGGAGAGTGAAACTTTCAGGAATGAACTTAGGCCCTAAATTAATTCAAGAATTGCTTCTGGGGCTAATTGCGTCTTGAGCCCTTAAAGAGGCCCCAAAGGTATTTTATATGAATAATGAAAGAGCATAAAAAAGGATCAAATGATGTTTTCACTTTCATCCTAGCTAAATTATATGGCCAACTGCAAATTTACCATGAATTTTACCTATCCCCACCCCCCTAATGTGCAAATATATAGCCTACCCTGAATTGTCCACAGCAAAGTTTCAAATCAAAAAAAAAAAAAAAAATCAGCACTATTTTTGTTGATGGCATTCAAAAAACTTGAAATGATAGGAAAACAGTTTATATTTGAGGTGTATACATAAGTAGGTCTATTTTTGGAATATATTACTGTTGAACAACTTATTTTTAAGCTACTGATATGTTTTTACACTTTTTAATAACTTAATTAGGCTAGTGTTGATAACTTTTGTGTATGGTTACAGAAATGAAATACCCTTGGGGGCTGTTAAGGGCTCAAGATACAACTAGCCCCAGAAGCAATTCCTGAATTATGAAAGAGCATAAAAAAGGCATCAAATGACATTTTCACTTTCATCCTAGCTATGTTATTTGTGCCACCTAGATATCTACCAACTTTTTTTGGAGTTTGCATTCCCTTAACCTTAGGTTTTTAAAACACAATGCTAATGACATGAGTTGGGTTTTAGCTATTTTAGGATTAGTTTTTTTTTAGTTAAGATGTAGTAGGACTGATGCCCTGTGCCTTATAAAGACCAACTCATAGGCTAATTTTCACATTACTCTAAACAATCCTTTTTAGATCTTAATATCTTGCCTTTTTTTGTTAATTTATTATTCCCTGATAGTTCCAGCTTAACACCCTCAGCAGCTCCAGAGATTTGTTCTTTTGACAACTGGTAAGATTCTAGTTTAGCTTCATTTTGCTATTTTGTAAAGGGGTTGGGCTAGGAAAATAATACTTTCAGTAATGAATTCAGGGCCAAAAGCATACTCTGGGAAGGTATTGCCAAGCTTCTATGTTAGGCTATCCCTCTTCTGATTTCTAAGCCTTAGAAATTTGACTGCTTAGCAGGTCTATATCTAGGCCTATAGAAATTTTAACAAAACAACATTTCATCTTAATTTTCAGTTATCAGTTTCTTTTTCTCTGGAATGCATTTCCTGTTATTTGAGTAGAATTTTAAGCCATATCAATAATTTGTTTTTTATAAAGTTAGAAAATGTATTTGAAGATCTTTGAAGCCTCATAAATTGGGATTAAGCAAAGTAGTGAAGCTGAAAACACTATTCTTGTACTTCATTTAAGCAGAAAATCTATTTTGCAAGGTTTTACTTTTGTAAAACAAAGATTTTAAAGGTCAGTGCCCTCTAGATAGAGAAAGAGTTGAGTTAGGTACTTCAAGATACCTTCCTGGGACACATTTTAATCTATAGACCAATTCTGTCTTCCTCTTCCAAGTTCCAACTTAATACTCTAAGCCATTCCTAAAAAATGCCTTTTAGACAATTGGCATCTGTATAGTCTGTTCTGATTTAGTTCAACTTTCCCCTCAATATTGCCATAAATATTCATCTTCATACCATTAGTAGTACCTGTACCATATTAGTTGTATTAGTAGTGGTAGTATGTAAATCTTGCCTTTAGGTCAGTTGAGCTTTCTTCTCACTATTCTCTGGAATTTTCAGCTTGATTCTGTAAGCTGTTCCTAAGATATTACTGATATGCTCTTTTGACAATCAGTATGCACATGGTATGTTTTAATTAAGTTCAACTTTACCCTCTACATTTCCTCAAATTTTCTCCTGAGTATCCCCAGCCTTAGTAGTAGTTGCTACAGAAGTAGCAGTTGAAGTAAGAGTAGTATTAGTAGTAGTAATAATTTGCTAACATTGCCATTTTGGTCAGTTGATCATCCCACTGCATCATTCCCTAAAAGTTACAACTTAATACCTGTAGTTATTCTTGAGTTGCACCCTTGTAACATCCTGCACACACATACCTTTAGTAAATTTAGTTCAACACTCCTATTAACATTCTTTGAAAGCTTTACCTGAATGACCTTGGTCTTTTTCAGTCCTAAAGGTCAAGCATGGCCTTTTCCCCATTACAAATATTATATGCAAATAAAGGGTAAATTGAATAACTTACAGCTATTGCCTTGAGGGCTGTGGGGGGGGGGGGGGAATTGCCAGAGACCTAATTTTTGGACCTCTCAACTATTTTGATCAAAATGAATATCTGAAAATTTTGATTGTATGTGTTTGGAGAAATCATGGGCATTGGGTGGCTCCTCTAATCACTTTTGACCCTTAACAAGGGCACTAGAACTCTCCATTTTCAATTGAGTGTGCTCTTTCCAAACTTTCTACAACAACAACTTCTATACTAAATGCCTTGGTGAAAAAAAATACTTTGTGTCCACATTTCTCTTTACTTGGGCAGAGCTATTGCTCTGCCTGTGATAATAAACCTGTCAGTTAATGAATATTGTAGTTGCGCCATTTTCCAACATGAAGGCCAAATTAGATTAGAAGTTTTAGTCTAGACAATTTGTTATATTTATTTAATTGTACTTATCATGTGAGTATGTTGCTCAGAAAGTGGTACCTTACACTGAATTATTTGATTAGCAGAGGCTGATTATTTCATTTTCTAGGTTGGTTTTCAAGCTAAGAGAATCTATCTAGTATCTTGAGATCATTTACAGAACAGTTATTTTTATCAGCTTGTCTCTATAGTTTGATTTGTTGTGAGTAATAAATTCTTTGCCAAGTTTTGTATTGAATTCTATAGTTTTTTTTTAAACATTCAAATCATCAAAAAGCCTAGCATTGAAGTACTTTTGAAAGTTTTTGAATTATGACTAGGGTTGCAGATAAACTGCAAAACATTTTCCTGGGTCATAGGTTAGGCTTTAAATATGATTGAAGAAGTCTTGCTTTTCCAAGTTAATGAAACTAATGAAAGCCTATATTCTGCAATTTTAATATAGAATTTATTCAGAATTAAAATGAAAAAATATTGATCTGAACCTTCATGGACTTCTCTGCTAAAAACAGAAAGAAAAAAAAATATGCCATTTCTGAGCGTTTTTGTTCATGAGGCAGTTGAACCAGCTACAGAACATATTGCTAGGCTTTAGTTTTGACTTAATTCTGATTATAAAAGCATCATTTTTAAAGTCCACCAAATTTTCCAATATAGCAATGGTTCTGATAGGTGTCTTTAGTGCTGTCTGAGTGGCAACCCTGACTATTTAACTCTTTTTCTATGCTGTTTGCAAATATAATATATGTATTCATCAAACAGAATCAAAGGCATTAAAAAAGGGACAAAAAAAAGAAAAAAAAATCAATCCCATTTATGGTGCTGCTGACTGCTGAAGGAGTTGAACCAATGCTTTCAATAGTATTAAGATAAAGCTGGTTTTACAGTGCTTGGAAGGGGTCATTGTAGTTTGTTGCATTGCTCTTATTTCTAGGGACATTGGACCTCAACTCTGCTGTGTGGAACTGAAGGACCATATCCCAGTGCTTTTGGCAGCATTATATGTTTTATAAGTTGCAGTGATTAACTTCAGAGGCAATACTATGGACTTGCCTCAAATTTCAAATATGGTTGAACATATCACCATTCCTGAGACTTCTGTTGTAAAACAAGGTAAGTTATCCAAGTATTCAATTTTTGTTAGCAGAATAAAAGAAAGCTGCTTTACTTTAGTAAACTTTTTTTTCCATCTCTTGCCATTAGTGTCCTCCCAAGTAAGAATATAAAAAAAAACGTAAATGCAGTGGTATAAAAGCTTGGATCTAGTCCCTAAGAGTTGAGGGCAATAAAAGGACTTGTAATTAGACAGAAAAGATTAATTTATTAGCCATAATATTTTAATTTTCGAAGTGACAACCAGTCCTCAGGTAGAGACGTTTTCTCTGACTCTTTCCTGTTTGCAGGCATATATTAAAACAATCATCAAATAGTGACTTTTGTGGGCAAGTCAGAAATTTTATCTAAGGGTCTAGCTTCTGTCTCTTTTAATAAGCAGTGGTTTTGAACCGAAATTGCCTAAAATCTTTTTTCAAGATATTACTTGATGTCTGTCTGTTTCCTGTGATTGTATTTTCATGATTAGACAATGTAGGAAATGAAAATTTGTGACAAGATACTCTGCTGATGATAAAGTGGATGCACCCATCAATCTTCTTTTTTTGGTCACTGCTAAGCACCCTTTTGGAAGCTAACCTACAAGCTCTTTGGTTTGTTGTCTTTTGAGGTTTTAGTCTGTGTTGTTTCTTTGGGAAAATGATTCACACAGTTTTATCTAAATCACCTGTATTAAGGACTGTCCAGGTGTGGACAGTCCAGGCCGGTTTTGTATATTTCAGTATAGATCTTGAGTAAGGAGGGAGGGGATGCAAACAATATAATTCAAGAAGTGATAGTTGAACAGACTTTATTTAGCTTCCCCTTTCTCACCCTGCACACATTCACTTATATTCCAAGAACTGGTTGCATTTTTTTCTCTTTTATAAATACTTATTATTTGCTCAGTGTAACTGTGCGCAATTATCTATTTGATAGCTTATCAAAGATATGTTTTATTTTACTTTAAATGAATTGTCTTTATCTTTGTTGTAAATAATATCTTCACAACATGGTAAATTTGTAAATTGGGCTCTGTGTTGATTTTATTCAATGCATATCCTGAGGTTTAAGCTTGAACCCTATTGAATCTGATGATAATTTTACCAGATATTATCTGATTTGTATCTTTGTGTGCTACTAAAAATGGACTTGCCATATTTGCTGGCAATTTAAAAACCTGGGAAAACAAAGAGTGTTTTATTGAGGGGGAGGGCTAGAACACAAAAATTGATGTTTTAGAAATCAAAAATGATTTATTTAAAGACAGCTTTCATAGCCATAGATAAAAATCACAAACTAAATGTTGCTGTCATTTACAAACCTAGTCTTAATGCATTTTGTTAGAGGCATTGGTAAAAACGCCACAAATGAATGTTAAAATCGATTAGTTCTGCAAAGCACTGCCACTAATTTGTTCTTCTTTCTGGCATTAACTACTGAGTTGGCAGCAGGGGGTAGAAAATGTTGGTGCTTGGGGCTAGCAAGGAGAAATTGCCCAAAACGCATTATCAACTGAAACCTTTGATCTTTAAGAGTTTCAATCTATAAAGAATCAACAGCCGACTTATAATCAACAAATTTTTCTCCAAGGATGATTTTAACTGCTTGTTTTTGGACTCCTTCCACATCATCAGTTAGATATTTGATATCATGAATCTGAGGCCCCCAAACAGGACATGTATATTCTAATATTGGATGTATCTGTGTTCAGCTGATTTACTGGGAAACCTAAGCAGCGCATTGAAATCAAAGAACGTAGTGCAGAGTTGCCTTTCTGGGCTAGCCCTTGAACATGAGCACTAAATGATCAATTGGCACTGAAATTAATTCCCAGGACTGTAGCTGATGATACAAGGGGAAACCAGGGAGCTGGGCAAACAAGATCTTGTTTCAGTGGAATAAATCTTAAAATTTTGGTTTTGCTTTCATTGATCTGCAAACTATTTGTGCTACATTCTCCCTTGAATTCTGCTAAAAGATCCAGGCTGAATTGGGGCATAGCTTGGGTTGTATCTACTGTAAACTTCAGAAGCGCAGATAGATTGTCTATGTATTTGAATCGGTTATCCATGTTGTCCATAATATAATTAATTACCGCAAGGAAAAGTAGAGTGGCTAATTTGGTGCCTTGAGGGGCTCCACATGTAATCTCTTCCCAGTCAAATTCAAGATCATCAGGAAAGAGGGCGTAGACTCGCTGGTACCAGGAACGTAGGAAATCAATAAAAAGCAGTATGATATGTTTTCTTGTGCCTATTCTTTTAAGATTTGTTGCAGCCACAAGGTGCTTGATGCTTTCTTGTAATCAACAAGTAGGAAATCAACGAAAGCGTCTCCAGGTTCGAGTCATTGTACGATCATGTGATAAACCCTAACTAAATAGACTGTGGTACTACACCCTTTTAAACAGCCATATCGGTACAGGTTAAGTGAATCTAAAACTTGCAACATAAGTTTACAATAAATAAAGGGCTCAGTGACTATGGCAAGGTTTGGCTTGATTGAAATGGGTCTTAACTGATCACAGCTTTGGGGATGCTTCACCTTTGGAATGACATGAACATAAACTTGTTTCCAAGGCTGGGTGAATGACTGATCATGGAAGTACTGATTAATGACCAAAGTTAGAGGTTTCACAAGAAATATAGCGTATTCACGCAAAAGTTTTTCTGGCAATTTGCCAGGATAGGAAGCACAGTTATTTTGCAGAATCCGTATCTCCCTGTAAACATTATACTCAGAAACTTGCTTGATTTCATCACATTTGCAGTCTTCTATCAGAATATTCAACTCGACTTCACTCAATGATAGAAAAGTGGCACAGATTTCGGTAAAGAAAGAATTGACTTCTTGTGCAGATATCAAAGTCCCATCTGTTTTCAGCATCCGTAGCTCACTACTAACAGACTATCCGGTCATCTTTTTGACTGCCGAATGCCTCTTACGCGAATCACCGTCAAGCAAGGGGGTAATTTTCTCAATAACTTACTTCTTTTCAGCTTGTCTACTGACACTGACAATGCGGTTCCGTAACTTGTTTGCAGCTGAAATACACCTCGAACTGTGTAGTTGGGATCTAAGTTTGATCAATTGCTTCAGGTCTTTCGCGATCCACCGCTTGTCAGATTCAAAAACTGGCACTACTTTAGTCGGGAAAAATTGATTGAACTTTTCGAGCAGCAGGGAGTTGAGTGTTTCAGCCTTGAGGTTCAGGTCAGTGGTTGAGCATATTTCTTCAAATGAGTAATTACCAATCCACTGACCAAAGGCACATATAGAGTCCTGGTTCAGTTGATAAACTGTCACTTTGCATCTTTTCGGTTTTGGTATGTTGCTCATTGCTTGTAACAGGATTACAAAATGATAAGAAGTTTGCAATGGGCCCATTTAGAGGGGAGGACGGTAAAGTTCATTGACATTGGTAAATATCAGGTCTAAAGTTCTGCCACTTTGATGCGTGGGAATGTTCACTACTTGTTTCAGTTCAAGTGCATGGGATAGCCACTGTTTGTTGGTCTGGTTAAAGTCGCCTCCAACATTAAAGGCAGGAGTCGCATATGTACGTCGAAACTTTTCAAGGCAGGATTGCAAGTAAATCACAAGCTTATTTCTATTTTTGGCACTTTTAGGATAATAGACAGATGCCACTATCAGGCACAAAAACGTCTTTGGCAGTTGGGAAGGCTTACATTCAGCCCAAACTACTTCATGGCAAGAGTCACTGGGAGCACTTAGCAGTTTGGAGGGGAGATCATTAGAAAAATACAGTCCAACACCACCGCCTCTGCGGTTTAGGCCTCTATCATGGTGGGTGTTAAAAAAAAAAAACAAGTGTAGCCTTTGATATATCCGGTTATCATTTGTGATATCCCAACATTCAGTCATGATTGCTATAGGTACGCTGGATTCTCGTAAGAAGACTTCTAGTTCGTCCATCTTGTTAGTCAAGGAGCGGGCATTGGTCATGAAAAAAGAAGGAAATTGCGATTTGGCAGACAGGGGTTCAGGACATAAAACAGGACGAGGTTTGCTGGAATCAGCAGAAACAGTCACGTCAGTAATATTAGTGTCACATCACAACATCATATTAGTACTAACTACTACTAACAACTCACCACAGCAACAAGCCGCCTGAGGCCAACACGGCTACAGACGCTCCTCCTCCACCCCAATCTATCCAAAGCCTCCCTTTTTACACCCACCCACGAAGTTCCCATTTCCTTTAAATCTTTCTTGATGACGTCCCCCCACCCCAGACGAGGACGACCTGCTTTCCGTTTAGCCCTAGACGGTTTGCCGAAAGAACAATCTCCGGCAATCTGTCATTCTTCATCCACACAACGTGTCCTAGCCACCTCAACCTTTCTTTCATTATGGCCCTAGAGAGCGGTATTGAACCACATTTTTCATATAGCCTATTGTTTGAAATACGGTCAGTCAGCCGGGTACCCAGAACAATCCTTAAGCAATTTCTCTGGAAAACATCTAGCAAATCTTCATCCGCTTTTTGGAGCGTCCATGCTTCAGAGCCATATTTGACCACTGTCATCACTGTAGCTTCTAATATTCTAATCCTTTTTTGCAGACTTATCTTCCTGTTCTTCCAAACTTTTTTTAACTGTGGAAAAACACCCTGAGCCTTGGCTATTCTGCTTTTAACATCTTTGCTGCTCCCGCCATCTTTACTAATAATAGTAGTGGGTGATAATCTTCCAGTTATTCCATTAGAATAGTAAGGGAAAATATTTCAACTATTAGCTATAGTATTTCAATGTTTCCGTTAAACAGAAGGTCGGGTGTCTGTTTTCTCTCCTGTATATTTATAAGTTTTCGAAATTCTTTTTGTCACTATGGGCTCTGAAAAGGAATGAATGAAAGATGAAAAAAGATTTATGGTCTAAGGGTGTATGGTCTAAGGTTTATTACAGTTTTATGGTCTAAGGCTGAAAAACAGATTATTGGAATAAATTTGGGAACAAATTCTCAAGGAAAGTGGAAATAAAATCAAAAGAAAAAAATAATGACGGCCACCAAGTGTTTGGTGATTTTGTTTATCCCTAGGTATTAGCCTATTAGTTTTTAATATTTTTTTTTGACAAATTTTTCTATCCGATATATTATTCTGCCCTGGATCCTGATGAAAGGATAATTTTTCTGGGTTTACTCTGTTTTGGTGGGCTTCTTTGGGCTGAAAAACTTCTTCCTACCTAAGTTATCTATTATGGGCTGCCTCCCCATAGTAGCTAATATTTGTAGGAATGAATATATAATGACTCGGAAGTAATGGCCTTGAGATTGTCTCTGCACGTTTTTGACTTTTGTTGATAGAGGGGTATCACTAGGTTTGGAAAACCATATTGGGCCCAAGATTGCACAAAATGGCTGAGGTCCCATGGACTTCAACCATTCCCGCCATAACCGTCCTGCACATGCAGGTCCCCGTTCGTTAACAATTGCTTTTCCTGAGGCCTTTATAATTTCAATTATTTGTAGAAAATGTATATAGCACCTTGGAATGTTACAACGTTAAAAAAAATATTGTGTTAGGATTTAAATTACTTAGTATGATGATACTTCCGACTTAGAAATGATGTTGATATAGTTTTAACAGCAGAAAAATATGGTTTTAGAAAGGGTAAAGGACGTATAGACCAAATGTTCACTCTTAGATTAATAATTGAGAAACTGCCCTTTAAGTCATCAAATGCCTTTAGTCCTTCATTTTATAGAAGTATTAGACTTCAGATTGTCTCTGTAGGACTTTGACTCTTGTTGATAGAAGGGTATCACCACAGTTCATATAATTATCCAGTATGATCATTCTCTATCTCACCCATTATAAAAACCCGGACCGGGGTGCGAGTGCTCCGGAGAACGTTTTTTGCAGATATAAACATAAGCGAAGTCAGATTAGCGGGAATGCGGGTTAGTCTGTTTCCGATTGTTTCCAACAAAGTGCATGGAAACAATCGGAAACAGACTAACCCGCATTCCCGCTAATGCAGAGATAAGTGGGAGGAGCTTTTTGTTCGCACCGAGAACGAAGACCAGAAATGATCTGCGATAAGCTTACTGGATAATTATATGAACTGTGGGTATCACCAAGTCTGGAAATTCATATTGGGCCCAAAACTGCATAAAGCCTCTATTCAAATGGAGGTCCCACGAACTTCTTGCTGTTTGATTCTAAGTTGGCTTAAGCACTTTTTGTAGACTTGAGAAGATGTGTTAGTCCTGTCCTGCATTTCGGTAACCATTCCTGTGATAACTGCCCTGCACATCTCGGTGCCCGTTCGTTAACCATTGATTTTCCTGAGGCCGTAATAAATTCAATGATTTATAAAAAATGAAAATTTCAACTTGGAATGTTACAACGTTAAAAAACACTATTGTATAAGGATTCAAATTACTTAGTATGATGATACTTTATGCTTAGAAATGATGTAAATAAAGTTATAAGCGAAGAACAATGTGGTTTTAGGAAGGGTAGAGGATGCATCGACCAAATGTTTACTCTTAGATTAATAATTAAGAACTGCCTGAATCGTCAAACGCCTGTAGTCCTTAGTTTTATAGATTATGAGCAAGCATTTAATTCACAGAAAGAAAGAAAACGATCAAAAATAGGGTTTTTAAAGGCCAAACGAAAATACTGAAGAAACACACAAAGCGAATATTTCGAGAAAACAACCACCTCTCTTCTTAATTTTGAACAAAATAATGTAATCGAGGAAAATGCCGAAGAAAAAACCAAAAAACAAACACGGAAAGTCAACAAAACGAATGAAAAAACAGCCAAAAAAAAATTAAAAGATAAATAAAGCTCAATAAAAGACAAAAATTATTAGAATTACAATCAAATACTCAACAACCATCGAGTGAGTCATTCGCCAATATCCGTAATTTGCACAAACCAAAAAATTTTGAACTGCCATCAGCGGATACTAACAAACAACTGAGAAATAAAAGAAAAAATTCATTCACTCAAGCAAGACGAACCTGCAACTAAATAAACTGGAGAACTAGGCCACCTGATTTCTGATTTTAACCTATGCATTTCTTGCGGATACCCTTTGAGACCTAAGGGGTTGTTGACGTGTTTGATTATGTGGGTTTATTTCAGGGATTACTGAAGTATCGGCTTCTCTTTTGAGAAAACTGAAATACGACTCATTTATTCTTAAATCACCCGAATCTCCTTTCAAAGCTAGACCTAAATGCTGGTATTTATAATTTTCAACAGCTTCTCTGTAATGCTGGACAATACTTTAGTCATGCGATATTAGGCTTGCTTGGTTAGATAAAACAGTATGGTCTGGGTTATTAAATATGTGTTCTGAAAGCGCAGAGTCAAAGTTGTCTGTTCTTTTCCGCTTTATAAGGGTATTATTAATTGAGGTAGAGTGCTGAGTTAATCCATCTGTAAGTCGTTGATCAGTTCTTCCGATGTACCAAAGACCACAAGAGCAAGGAATTCTGTAGACACCGGAGTTTTCACCTATCGGGATAAGGTTGATTACCTTGATAAATTTGGGAACTGATAGTTTTTCTGGGTCTATAATAAGTGTAAATGTTGTTTTTTCTTTAGATTTTTGAAAATTTAGTCTGAAACCCCTTTAACGTGCGGAGACCAATATAAACTGAATTTTCCCTTTGATTTGGCTTTACTGTGCTGCTATCTGATAATTTTGTTAATGTGTTTTGCAATTACAGAGTTTATTAAACTTATTGGATAACCATTGCCAAATAAAATATCTCTAAGGTGATCGAGCTCTGAATCCAGGAAACGTGGTGAACAAACTTGCAATACTCTGTCAACTAGAGAAGTGAACACTCCTCTTTTCACAGCAGGAGAATGATTAGAAGAATAATTTAAGTAACGGTCAATTTGTGTGGGTTTTCTATTGAGCCCAAACTCGAAATATGTATGATTCTGGTGCACCAGGACATCTAAGAAAGGAAGGACGCCTCTCTGTCGCTGATTCCTGACGAAATTTAGTTTTGTGTCCAAGGAGTTAAGTAAGTTAAGACCCCAGAGATCCGTCACCATGCTCCCACAAATAAAAAATATCATCTTTAAATCGAACCCAAAATTCAGGTTTACAAAAACTTTACAAAATGGCCCTTTCTTCAAAGTTTTCTATGAAGACAGCAGCCTCTGTTGGTGAAAGGGGGCGCCCATTGGAAGCCCATATTTCTGTCTGTAAAAACGCCTCTATAATGGAAGTAAAAAGAAGTTCGGTTGCAAAGGGCTGTAAGTGAAAGAAGTGTCTGACTCGAAAGTGTTGATTTTTCCGATATAGATGGGTTAGCACTGAGCTTATGCTCTAAAATTAGTTCGGTCTTTTGAGGATCACAGTTGGTATACATTGAATCCGCGTTAAAACTGTCAATTCTTGTATTTGGTGTCTCTGCCAATCTCTGGGGTCTTTCCTTCACTTGCTTAACTCCTTGGATCCAAAACTTAAATTGACTCAAGAATTAGAGGCAGAGAGATGTCTTCCTTTATTAGATATCCTGGTGCACTGAAATTATACATGTTTCGAGTTTGGGGTCTATAGAAAATTCACACATAGTGACCGTTACTGAAATTATTCCTCTAATCATTCTCCTGCTGTGAAAATAGGAGTGGTCACTTCTGTAGTTGACAGAGCCTTGCAAGTTTGTTCACCACGTTTCCTGGATTCAGAGCTTGGCCACCTTAGAGATATTTTATTTGGGAATGGTGGTCCAATAGTTTAATAAATTCTGTAGTTGCAAAATGTATTAATGTAATAACCTGACATTTTAACTTTTAATAAATTGATCTTAATAAAAACATTTTAAAATGCAACAACGCAAATTAGAAATGGGTTCTAGATAAAAGTTTTGAAATTGACCACCAAACTAAGAGCTGACGGACTGGCGGTTAAGATATGGAAAATTTGTAATGCCATCTTCCTTGTTTTAAAATAGGACGTGCGGTCGAGGCATAAAGTATATAATGGCCAGTTTTGTGGAAAACGGGGTTGTCTCTCTAAACTGTATTTTATTGACCTCTGGAATTTTGGATCGTTTTTGAAATTGAAAGTGTATATGATTTAACTATATTTGTATTTTATGATTATGCCTATAAACTGATTACTGTACCTTTGTATCGCCTATGCTCAATACAAGTTATTGTACTATATCAAACCTTTCTATAACGTTATTTTAGTCTCTCGATTAACCCCAGTCGGTACGCTCCAAAAGTAATTGGTCTAAGGCACGCTACCAAGGTTTGCTTACCTCAGAACCGTAATCATACCCCCTATAAAGGGAGTAATAAGGTACCAACCCAAACCTACGTCATACCAGCTGGTAACAGCTGGGTGGGCAACTATAACCTCACTTTATCCCAGCATAACCTTACTTTACCACAGCTGGTGGCAATTGTGGAAAAACTGGGTCGAGAAGACTAAATAAAATTGTATATTGGAACAAAAATGGCTTTACCGTATGAAAAAGTGGCTTCCCTTACAACGGTGCTTGAAGTTGCCAAAATTATATTGGAATACGCAAAAATTTCGGATGTCGATGATTTCCTCGAAAAATTGAAAATTTTGACGAATTAACTGAGTCGTTCGACAATGAGGTTAAAGGGCAATGCGTTGCAGCTTGATTAAAAGGAAGCACGCTCAAAAATTTTGAGTCCATTAAGGAAAAAGGGCCGAAGGACATTAGCACTCTAATAGAATCTTTTAAAACAAGGTTCATAGAAACGAGTGTTTCCTAGAGGCTAAGAGCAGAGGTAGTGACATTCGATGTCTCAACTAGTATTAGTGAGTATGCAGATAAAATTTGTCGGTCTGTATGCTTACAGTTAGAGAAATGCGGAAGTGACGAGACGGTACAAAAAGTACAAAGACATACTTTTACGCAAGGGTTACCAAAAAAGCTATTAAGACTAATATTATCACGGAAACTAGAAAATATTGAGCAGGCTATAATCCTAGTAGAAACAGAGGTAAAAAGTGACGAGGATATGCAAAAGTTTGATTAGATGTCAATAAATAGTACAGAAAACCAAGAAAATGTAAGCTATAGAAAGGGGCAAAAGCGTGTGAAATTTGAGGAGATAGTTTGAACCAAAAAGGCGCGAGGAAGGCCGAAATATCTCCTCATGGACTGACCCCTCCCCGTTTGACACTAGTTCAGAACACAGGGGGGCAGATATTTAAGAGGGCAGGGAACAAATAATACTTGGCAAACACCTAATAATATTCCTGAATTTATACCTAGAAATCAAACGGTAAACAACACCCAAGGTCCAAATAGCGATACTGAAGAAAACTGGGAAAACCCCGAATACTTTTGGATAAATGATAGTGGGCATTTAAACGGAGGAACCATCCTGTAAAGGTCGAAAGAGCTGAACCCTATCGATGACTTCTTTATAGTTTAGAATGTTGTGACACAGATATAAATAATAATCTACCGATTTTGCGTTGTTTTAAAAATTGAATGTTTCTAAAATTTACCGTGTTTACTCGATACAGGCACGTCAAAATCCTTAATTAGATAGGGCGTTTTCCGAGGATTTCCTCCTAGTGTGCAAAGTCGCGTCAGCAGATGCCAGAATACGCTGACATCGGCAACAGGTCACAAGCTGACAATTTTGGGTGAATGTTCAGTAAAATTTAGCACAGGGAATAAAGAAATAACAGTAACAGTGATAATATGTAAACAACTCCCATTTCCTTGCATTCTAGGAGTGGACGCTATAAGAAAGTACGGGATCGTGTGGGAGCCCCTAACCGATAGTATAACCATAACCCAGCCAAACGAAACTAATAGGCAAGTTTGCGTAACAACGGATAAAGATAGTGACAATTCGGGCTATAACTTAAAATTGAACGGGAAAATCACAATAGAAGGGGGAACAACAGCTCAAGTTTTAGCGACATCCAATAAAAAGGAGGGTAAGAACAAAAACAATGGAGGCCATAATAGGAGGATACACGCTCGAGGAGTATCCCACAATTTTCGTGGAAAATCAAATTATTAAAATTGAGAATGGTAAACTGATTTTTTAAAACAGTTTAATTTAGAACATTTACTGGAGAATAAAAAAGAACTTGGTGGAAAATATTCTCTGGGATTATAGATGGACGTTTGCAAGACACAAAGCTGATAATGGTTTAACTCACCTGATCACGCACAAAATACCAACACAAGTAGACCCCGGCGCCGCGCCGGCGGATCGACCGAACGCCACCGATAAGAGGACCCGATCTAACGCCGCCGAAGTGTCGCAACGCCGCTGGCGCGCCACGGGCGCACCGCCGCCGGCAAATGTGGCGGCGTTCGGTCGACTTTAGATTAATTTTGCGGCAATTCTTTATTGCGTCAACCGCAAAGTCGGAGCTTTTCCTTCTCGTGTGGTTTAGTATTTTGATTTTCCTGATTAGAAATCAAGCAGGGCTTGCACTATCCCCTAATTTTCGAGTATTTACCGAAAATCTATGCTTCATGCCCGGAAAAAAATTTGGTTCCCCGAATCCCCGAAAATCACGCAATCACGGTGCCAACCCTAGCGATTTATCACCAGTGACTTTCCCTGCCAAATATTACTTTGCATACCATAATTCTTTACTACTCTCTGGTTCGTTAATTTTCGTCTCTTGTTACTTTGCATAAAAACCAGACAGATGCAATATGCAATTGCATTGCAAATATTGCAATATACACATCCCTTAAATAAAGGCTAATCTCGGTTTCTCTGTTATAGTGTATAAATCTATTTGTTAAATATGAATTTTTTTTGTAAATCTTCTAATTGCAGTTTAAGACTTATCAGATAAAAGTCTTGCTGAACTTATTTAAAAGTTGTACAAAGAGCAAACACCGCAGTGATTAAATAAATTGTTAGGGCACATAATTATTGTTTGTTTTTAAACAATTGAGTTATGTATCAACCTAACTTCCGTTAATATATATAACCTAAACTATCAGTATAAATATATTGAACTGGTATTTTGAATGTTTTGTTTGAAAAAAGGGAGTAAGACAAAAATTTCACTGAACATAAATGAAAAAATAATGTATTGCCTCTTGCGTTTGTTATATTACTATATCGCGTTTTAAAGTAAATTTTAACCATTCTTTTTACGTTAGTTGTTCTATCTAAGTTTTGAGACTTCTGGTCAATGTATAAATCTTTTAAAAAAAATTATTGCTGCTTGTGTTTGTTATATATATGTAACAATTTGAGCAAATTGTTACATATATATGTAACAATTTTATTCATGTTTCTAATTTTTGAATTTTTTTTCTTCACACACAAAGTTTTTTTTCTCGACTAGTTTTCGCTTTTGTCTTGCAGACATGATTTTTTTTCTTTAGTCTATGTATGAAACTTGATTTGAGAAGAAGTAAGTTCTGCTTTTGACTTTTTTTTTTAACTAGCTGAGGTAGAGTCTAGAGAGAGAGACAGAGATCAAATTGTTTTTTCTATAGGAAAAGGGTCCTATGTAATGCGAGATAGCTTTTCTAAAGGAAATTAATTGTTTTAGGAGACAATTTTTTAGCTTGATGACTTGTGGCCCTTACAGTTGCAGCATGCGCCAAATAGTGTGGCACATACGTACCGCGAAAAGGACACTTCTTGGTATCCCTACTGGTGGTCGGAAATCAGAAAGGGCAGAACTCGTAGAATCCATGGCGCTTTTAGAGATGATTGTAGCACTGTAGTGCCAGACCTTGAAATAAAAGCTGCACCAGGAAGAAAAAATGGGGATGCTGCTGGCCCGTCCCATAAAAGCTGCTTTCCAGGAAGAAAGAGGGGGAAAAGGGTTTTTTGATAGAATCACAAAGTTTGGGGAAACATAGGAGCTTAGGAGGGAGGAGAGAGTCTTGGACATGAAAATTCGAGAAGCAGAGAATGATTTAAATCAATGTGCATCTTCACTGGGACTACAGCCTCGGTTAGAAGACAGGCGACAATTAGAATTCATATATATACAAACCTGCCGCGTAGTCGTGGCTCCCTGTATATATATATATATATATATATATATATATATATTATATATATATATATATATATATATATATATATTATATATATATATATATATATATATATATATATTATATATAGTATATATATATATATATAGTATATATATATATATATATGTATATATATATATATATATATATATTATATATATATATACATATATATATATATATATATATATATATATATATATATATATATATATATATATATATATATATATATATATATATATATATATATATATATATATACAATTAAATTTACTTAAAGAGGACTTGTACTTATATGCTTTAAAACATATTCTACAAATCTCACAAAAATTTTAAGATCATCTGTAGTCCCTGAATTGTAGCATCTGAAGCAAGTATATTATAATCAAATTCACTTTCCAAAAAAAACAAGGGACGTTGAAGCATTTAGTGCCTCGGTTATTGTTTTAGCAAGATTTTGTGTACATTGTCTTTCCCCTTGTTTTTCCTACTAAATAATATGTGGAAGGATTTTCCGGAATTTCCCTTGTTTTTTTTCAAGGCGTAGTACGCTTAATCCTCTATTCTTTCATTTCTGTCATTGTAAGGGTCATTTTGCATTCTCGTAGCTAATGATTATAAAAGGGAAGCAGTTTGGCTTGTCTTTTGAGATTTTTGTTGAATGTGTTTTATGTCCTTTTATTTATACTTTGTTTTAGAAGTTGAAGAGACTTTACCAAGTAACAATGAGGAGCTTTTTGACTACCCAAACCTTCTTTTGTCTCCTAAACGTGAAGATGGGCCTTTAAGTACTTTTGGCTGCTTTTCAGTACCATGTAAACTTGAACCTGATACCCAGGAATTGGGCTCGACCTTTTTGGACAATCAAGGTACATCTCAAACGTTTGGTGTTTGTTGAATCAAATGTATCACATAATATTTTATTTGGAAAACTAAGACATGTTAGACTTTACTAGGACTAGACTAAAAAAAAACAAAAAACAAAGAAACAAATATAGAGACGACAAACGGTTTATGGCCAGTAAATGAAAGCGAAGAGAAAACAAAAAAATGAAACGAATATTTCGCCCGTATAACAACAAGGCGTCTTCAGCGTAGAAAAAAACAACAACAAAAAAGTATATATAAAATTAAAATAGAATAACATAAAATATATAATATACAATTACTTACTTTTATTATTGGTAGCTACCTTCATGAAACCACAAAAGTAAACTTTCTTTTTATACGCTGAAGACGCCTTGTTGTATACGGGCGAAATATTCGTTGTATTTCTGTTGTTTCTCTTCGCTTTCATTTACTGGCCATTGACCCGTATGTCGTCTTTATATTCATTTCTTTGTTTTTTTGTCATGGCTGGCTAGTTCGGCTTTAGATCTTTTACAGGACTAGACTAATATTAAAATGGGACTTTTCTCATATCTTTTTCCAATGTACTACGCTTTTCAAAGCTGCTTTCAAGGTCTAGCCAGAACCTCGGGTACACCTTACAGGAAGCTTCCACTTTTATTCAAATGAGAAATAATTACTGATGAATAAAAGCAATAAAAAAACGATTGTTTTATGTAATAAAAACACAATTTGAGATTTAATTCTAATGTATTCAAAACCAATCAGGTAAAAAGAGGGAATTAATTCTTTAGTAGTTTTGTTTGATTTGTCTATCTTTGTTTAATGTTAAATTTGTTAAGTTGTCATTAATTTAATCTAATTCCAGAGTATCATGGACGTAATTTGATCATTTACTAGGTTTTATTATTTGTTTCACTCTGTTGTAAGTTCAATGTTCACAAAGCAAATCTACACAGTTAAACAATATTATTCATATCATTTTCTATTCAGTTTTAAAGCAATGAAGAAGGGTGTTAAGGAGATTTCAAGGCCACTGAGTAGTGGATGCAGTTTGGCTTCGGAAAGACAGTCAAAGAAAGTGGTAGAATAGCAATCTTTAGTTTATTTGAAATCAAGCATAAAACTGAAAAAAAAATTCTAGGAGAAATTTCCTCCAAGCACCTTGACCTTGCCGTGAAAACTGTAAAGGACTCACATGGGAATATGTATTGCCTCAAAATAGTTAAAAATAGTTTAATTGAAAGGCAATACCACTTTTATTTTGATTAAGAAATATTAAATAACTGCTGCAAAGCAAAAACTAAAATTAAGGGGAAAAAAAATATTCTTGATCAGCCAAATTAAACTACACAACTCTTTGGCCCTTTTTCCGTTGTCATTTGAAACTTAGTGCATCTCTTTAAAATTCCTTTTTGAGCAGCATAATGTTATGCATAATATAATACAATATAATATTATGCTTAACATAATATAATAATACGCATTGTTGTAGCGATTGCTGCAGCTTAGTAAAGAGCAAACCGCGACTCTGTCGCGGTTTCCTCTTATTGAAATTGTCATCATTTAACCCTCCCCTGCCCTTTCTTGAAAATAGGAGAACCACTTTTCTGCATTGGTAGCGTAGATCGTAGCTCACTAGAGACGTTCTTATAGTTGATTGTCCCTCTTCAACTTTTATCTAATTTTTACAATCTTGATATAATTTGATAGCTGAAAGTCAGTTTTACCCATTCATCCAAGCACACTATCGAAGTCTACTTTGCATTTTTCGTAGTGAAAAACGGGTTGAAAGGATGTGAATATAGGTAAGAATTTCCAATTTTAAGGACGTTTAGGTAATTCTCTGTTGAAAAGTCTGAGTAATGTTTCGTACTGATGAATAATTGATCTAAAAATAATTAATCTGGCTATAAATATCCTGTTCACTTGGTGCAATTCACATCTGAAGGCTTGTCGCAAAATTGCATCTTTGAAGGGAAACATAAGCCCTGGGTCTAATAGAGTATTTAAAATTTAGTTCTTATTTTCATTTTTTTTTTATGAACTTGTTATTTTATAGCGCCAAAATAAAGTGCAAAGTGTCAAAAAAAGTGATGTCAGTTATTATGCTTTCTACTGTCGCCCTGATCTCGTGCGTATATAGAATTTTTTACAAAAGGTGCAATGTAAGCAAAATTGCTGAATATTCTTTTTCTGAGTTAAATAGCTAAAGAGAATATGCACATTTCCTAAAACCAGTTTTTCTGTCCTATTATGCTTTGCTTAGAACCTCCTTGTGACCATATGTGTCTCTTCTATAGTCTTCTAAACATTCCTGACCTGAATTTTTGAACTGAAATTTATGGTAAAAAAATTGTTCGCTTGAATTAATTTCTAAAGAAAAAAAGTCATTAACAAGAAGAAAAACTCAAGAAGAAGAAAAGACGAAAATATTTATAGCTAGAGAAAAAGCAAAAATGCAATGCAAATATTTTCGCCTAGACCTCTGCTCAGCAGTCCTCAGTCAAAGATTGAAGAATAATAAAAGACTGTAAACAACTAAAACAAATAAAAACAAACCCTAAAAAAACAACCACTAAAATGAGTAGAAACGGTGATAGGGTAATTGACGTCCAGGGGCTCCAGTTAAACGGTGAAAGGGTAACTGAATAAAGAACCCGATTATTGAATGGCGATTTACTGAACGTAGCATTCAGTAGCTTAAATAAATTACAGACAACTGCGGGAAAGATAACACCAGCCATACTGGGGAGTGGTGTTCTGTCAGTCGTCTCTACATTGGTAAAACTCACCTATAATTGGGAGAGAGTTTGTTGGAATACAAATCCTCAATCGACAAAGCCATGAAGATACGCCAAAGGCCCGACAATTTTTATTTGGCCTTGACCCAACATGCGTACGACAACCCACATTATTTATTTTTGTTTGAAAATACCTCCACGATTGCCTTTGTTAAAGGTCTATTGTAAGTTTTCAGAGAGGCAGTCAAGATTAAGAGGTACATACACCGAAAATTAGCCATTAATAG
>CM051262.1:58212467-58227467 GCA_027921565.1 Artemia sinica
TCTCTAAATTTCGATCTGAGTTGATGATAGGAGGACAACTAAGAAGGGCACAGGAGGGGTTTGCTTAGCCTACAGTCCCTTTTGGATCTTCAAAATAACCTAGAACTTTCAGTTTCCAATCGAATGAGTCGTTTTCAAAGTTTCTCAGACAATTGCTTCCATATGAAGGGGCCTGGAGAAAATAAAATAAGTAATACATGGAAGCCACTTCGCTCTTTAATTAGGCAGCGCTACTGGGCTACCTATGATAATACTTAACTTCCAAAAGCACATATGATAAATAAGCTCTTTTTGTTGGAGTATAGCTGTCGAAAAGTTAATTTTGTATTTAAAGAATCGGGTGTTAAATGTACAGAAATTAAATAATTTTTTTTTTTCAGGTGAAAGTAAAGACAAACATTAAAAATTAAAACGAGCTGAAATTATCATGGTTGCCGTATTCGCAGAAACCTATTAAAGAGCAAATTTACCCCATAGTAACCAAAATATAAAAACGTGTTTTGAAAAGAACTGACGAAAAATACACCAATGGAATCACAATTGCTGAAAAGCCCATACAGAAAACTAACAGCTCCCATTTGAAACAACAAGGAAATAATCCATGCGTAGCGCCGATGTGGCCTCTTTTTTCTTGCTTCTTCTGCTTTTTTTTCACCGCTATCGGGGATTGAAACATTGTAGAGAGCTGTTTAAGAGCTCATTTGAAAGGAAATTACAACTTGCTTTGAAGTAGCGAAATGTTAGAAAAAATCCGAACATTTTCTCTTGTAAATTCTAGCTTTTCAGCTGTTCAGTAGGGAGGTGGACTGGATGTTTTTTTTACACCCCAGAAACAACTTATACATCCTGGCCATATGAAAATCCTGCATTTTTCCATTTTAATGAATAATGGTTTTACTCAAACAGACAAGCTTTAGAGATACTTATAATCATTGGCTCTCATGGGCGCCGGCAGGGGGGGGATGCCCCTTGAAATTTGGGGCTATAAAGCAATTATAAGGAAACCAAAAGAAAGAGACCAGAATAGGGAAAAAATTCGTCTTACCCCATTGTTGGCTGCCTGCCAATAGATTTTCACCCTTAATAAGGTAGATATAGATTCTGTTTTGTGACTAAGTAACCCCTTTCCAGTTTTCCACAAACATTTTTTCTATATGATTTGGTTGGAGTAAAAAAAAAAAAAAAAAAATCAAATTCTTAACAGTAATGAATGGTAAGTAAATAACGATCCTTGTCTATAACGAAAGTATAATTGCCTGACTATTGATAACATTAAATCAAAGAATCAGCTTTTTATTGTGATCCTAAATATTGATTTGTTTATTAGTAATTTTTGCAGCTATTAGTACACAATAAAGTTCGTATATTTATGGAAAACACAAAAAAAAAAACTTAATAAGGGTCAATTTCGGTAGAAATATGCCGTCAACTTGTGCTTGCATTGCAAGAGTACCCATGAGCTGATATATGAAGTCACTATGATCAGAAATGTTTCCCCAGAACGGAATGTGGGAATTTCTGTATTTCCCCCTGAACGTATACGTTTTTCGTGCTTTATTATCATTTATTTATTATTTTTCACGAGTGATTATATTTATCTATTTGTCACTTTGAAAAAGATTTAATATTTTACAGTTATGAAGTATAAAGTGTTAAATTTGAATATTGTTTTTTTTTGTAGTCAAAATTGAATTAAAAATATTGAATTAAAAATTTCATTTAATTTTCTTAATTTTAATGTTTTAGTTTGAACAAACTACTTTGATAATGTGTTACTTTTTACAAACACTGAGTCTAAAGATATTAAATATTTTGCTGTTTAATAACCAATTTCAAAACTGTCGATATTGTTAAAAAATATCCATCCAACACTTTGGCATTGCTCAAAACAATTGAACGCTTGGAGTTTATATCTTAGTTTTTTTTAAGTAGGCTATTGTTTTACGTATTTTTTGTAATTACTTAATTTTTTCATTTTTATATATTTTTACTTTAATTGACATACTTTTTTCATTGCCTTTAGAAAAATGTTTGTCACTAAGCTTCATTAAATAAAAAAACAAGTTTTTTCAAACGAAAGTAAGGAGCAACATTGAAAATTAAAACGAACAGAAATTATTACGTATATGAGGGGGGTTTCCCCCTCCTCAACATCTCTCTCTCCACGCTACGGTTTTTTGACACTTTAAGTTACTTATTGTTCTAATAAAATGACCCTTGTTTTTCAGGAGTCGTTTTTAAAGAATTGGGACAAAATTTAAACTTTAGCGTAAAGAGATAGGCGTTGAGGAGCAAGCAACCCCCCTCACATACCTAGTAATTTCTGTTCGTTTTAAGTTTTAGTGATGCTCCTTACTTTCAGTTGAAAAAACTTGTTTTTTTATTTAATTTCTGATCGTTTTTTAAATAACGCCAGGATATCTGGCTCCGTCTCCATAGGAAAATCCCCCTTGCCACAGAAATATCCTCTGGACAATCCAGTCCTGGCAAAAATTTACCCCGGACAATTACGTTTAACATCTCCACGCGTAAAATTGAATCGGTAAAAAGAAAGCAAGACATATAAAGAAATTTCGTAAAGGAATTCTGGCAAATTCACGCAGTGTAAAATTTCCCCTGAAAAGTTCACCCCCTGGAAACTTCCCTCTCCATGGAAAACTCTCCACGTGCAAAATCCTCCCAGCAGAAAATTTATCCTCCCCTTCCCACCCGAAAAATATATGCATACTTCCCAATAACAGGTACTATACGTAAACAATGGGTAAATTTTATAACTTAAAAACTTAACCCCTAGGACTGTAGGGGGTCATTAACTATGCTGAACAAAACAGCTATCTCAAAAATTTTGATCAGACGATTGTGGGAAAAAAGTTGCCCTCCAATTTTTTGGCTCACTTAAAAATCACCCTAGAACTTTTCATTTCCGTTTGAATGCCCTCTCCCCGCGTTCTAAGCCCACTGGGTGGATACGATTACCCTTGGAAAAAAAACAACAACAAATAAACACGCATCCGTGATCTTTCTTCTGGTAAAAATAACAAAATTCCACATTTTTGCAGATATCAGCTTGAAACTTCTACAGTAGGGTTCTTTGATATGCTGAATCTGATGGTGTGATTTGTTTGTGAAATGTTTGATTACCCATAATAATCCAAACAGAGCTCATTGAAACATTGATCATTTGCTCTTAAAATAAATTGAAATTACTCTTTCTATAACGGGGACAGCCCCCTTTTCAACACCTTGATCATTAAACAAAAGTTTTTTAGTGCTTTGAAAAATCTTTTTTCCAATTGCAAATTTTCTTTAAAAATTTGGACAGAAGCCAGACTTCATAATAAAGAGTAAGGAGCTAAGGAGGAGACCGCCCACTTCATATAATGAATAATATGGTCAAATAGGTTCCAAACCTGTTCCTAGCTTTCAGTTGAAAAGCTCTTTTTTTATTTAATTTCTGATTGTTTTCCAAATCATAACCAGGCCTCTTTTTATTTGAGAATTTATTTCTAAAAGTATTTAAAAATAAACTTATTTCTACTAAAAAATATTCTGAAATATATTCCCTCTCACCCAACCACCACTGCTATTTTGGCGTCTGCCCCCCCCCCCCTGGAAAATTTTTTGCTGGTGCCCGTGCTGGGCACCATATCTTATTCTGCAAAATTTTTGAAAATTTTTCAATCATTTCTAAATTTTTGTAATCTTTTCTAGTTATATTTTAGAAATTATAGAATTTTGGCCTTTTGGCGAGCAGATTTCGACTTCACTAGCCCTTTGTCGTCTCTGTCCGCCAGCAACTGGCTCAGCGCTATGGCATCAGGCCTTCCTCAAACAGGGGCGGATCCAGGATTTGTTAGGGTGGACGCAAAATAGGTTGATCCAATAAACTTGCGTTAGGAGCAAGTTTAATTAACGCAAACTTGCGTTAATTAAGTAAATTACACTTTAGGTGACGTTAGGGGGGAGGGCCCCCCTCGCCCTCCCCCTGGATCTGCCACTGTCCTCAATTTTGATCGGACGACATTTTCTTTTTTCAAAACACGATACCAAATTTTTAGCTAATATGGGCTAGAGATCGTTCTTTGCTTAGAATTTCAAATAATTTTTAATGTCACTCTTCACTTTCATTTGAAGAAAATAGATATAACACACTACCATAACTACTTTTATTGCTACTATTACTACTACTGCTACTAAACTACTCCAACTACTACTTCAATTGGAACTACTTGTAAGGGTAAAAGCATTAATATAAAAAGAATTGTCAAAAGGGCAGATCAGCAATATTTTTGGAATGGCTTATCGTATCAAGATGAAGCTTCCGGGGTTTCATGAGGGGGATGCACAACTGACCAAAAATAAATGTAAATGCTTCTACTATTATTCATGCTGCTGCTACTAATGTTACTACTACTACTAATACAACACTACTACTTCTACTACTTCTCCTAGTACCACCAGTACTACTATGATACTGGTGCTATTGAGGCTAAGTGTATGAACGTATAAATTTGAGAGAATATTGAGGGGAAATTCGAACTAAATCAAAAGACGCTATGTTCATGTAGATTGTCAAAATGGCGTATATTGAGAATGGACTTGGGTATTAAGTTGGAACTTTCAGAGAATGCTTTAAGAGGAATATCTGATCAAAGAAATATGTGCACGCTACTGCTAATACCATTACCACTGCTACATTTACTCCTACTGCTACTACTACTACAACAACTCCTTCTACTACTACTACTACTACTACTACTGCCACTACTGCTACTTCTATTGCCACTACTTCTATTGCAACTGTTTGTAAGGCTAAGAACATTAGATGAAAATTTTAGGAAGTATATGGACCTAAATGTTATCAAAAGAATATTTCGTCAATGTCATAGCAACAGTTAATTGTGTTCAGTTGAAACTTCCAGAACTTGATAAGAGGGATGTTCACCAACCAAAAGGAAATATGTTAATACTACTGCTGCTGCTAGTACTAGTGCTATTGCTATTAATACAACTACAAGTACTACTCATTCTAATACTACCGCTATGACTACTATTACAACTATGCCTAAGGATATGAAGGTGAAATTTTCAGGGAATATTGAATGGGGAAGGTGAATTAAAACACGTCTGTACGCAGGTTGTCAAAAGGGTGTATCGCAATACATTAGAAACATTTTGGTGTGTGAAGTTGAAACAAAGAGGGCTTGCTGTGAGGGATGTTGCTGTGAGGAAACCAACCAAAAGACAATATTTGTATCCTAATGTTACTGCATCAGCTCAGACTACTACTACTGATACTACTGCCACTGTTATTAATACTATTACTACTACTAAAGCTACTTTTGCTGCCACTATTGTTTCTACTGCTACTACTATGATTGCCGCTACTATTACTACTGGTACTACTACTACTGCTACTAAAACTAAGTGTATTAAGGCGAAAAATTCGGGGAATACTTAAACTGTATTGCATTAAATCGAAACAAACAATGCCCCTACAGGCTGTCAAGAGGACGTATCCGCAATGCTTCAGGAGCGGTTTATGGTATTAAGTTGAAACTTTTAGCGTGTGCTGAAGGCGGTTTATGGTATTAAGTTGAAACTTTCAGCGTGTGCTGACAGGGATGTTGAAGAAAACCAAAGGTGTTGTGTGCATACTGCTACTACAACTATTGCTTATACGAAAGCTAAGGGTATTAAGGTGAAGATTTCAAGGAATATTTAGGTCGATGTTGAAGTAAATCAAAACGAACTATGAACATGCACGTAGATTGTCAAAAGGATGACACAGCAATATCTCAAGAACAGCTTACATTGTTAATTTAGACCTTACAGGGTAAGTTGTGGGGATTTGGACTAGTAATAATAATAATTTATTTATAACCCACTTTTATACAAAACAAGCGATGACGCTAAGGGTCTTAAGGTGAAACTTTTAGGGAATGTTTAGGGGGAATTTCGGTCAAACAGAAAGACTATCTGTATGTAGGTTTTGAAAGGGGCATGTAATCAATAGCGTAGGCGGAATCACTCTATAATAGATAGCAATATCATTGAAACTTTTAAAGAAACTAATTAAATTGGAAATTAAAAGTTGTAATACCTTTTTTAAGAATCAAAAGTGATTGGAGGGCGAGCAGCCCAATCTAAAGTCCATTAATTTTACGAAGACATCCCATCAAAATTTTGAGATAGACATTTTGTTCAGCATAGTTGAACGGTCCAGTAACTGCGTGTCTAAGGATATTGGGTGTTTCAACCCCCCAAAGTTATACAATCTGTCCATTATGCTATAAAACTAAATCTTGCTTTAAACTAAATAAAAGGCACTGTGTGTATACTGGTTGCCAATAAGACATCTCAGCAATATCCCAAGAACAACTGAGGGCGTTAAGTTGAAACTTTCAGGGCTACTACTGTTAGTATCTCTGCACCTACAATTTAAGTAAATCAAAAGAGTCTAAGTGTATCGAGGTTGTCATAGAGCATAGATATAATTCTTTAGGAAGGGTTTTAAGTTTTATTTTTCAGTTCGACCTGAGAAGGTATAAAACTAATTGAAAACAACATAATTTGTGTCCAGATTTTCAAAACTGTGTTTGTTGTTTAAAATTGTTGAAAAACTTTTTCCTACATAGAATAACAAGCCAAGCAATGGATTCTTATAGAAAAAAAAAACTCCAAAAGATATAAAACTTTTCTTTTTCCATGAAAAAGACAATGCCAATAAAAAACGAATATAAATTAATTAAAAAACTTTCTCAATAAAATAGGTCTTTCGAAGAAAAGTAAAGAACCAAAAAATTGAGCAAAACATTAAACCAAAAATGAGCAGAAATTAAGTCAAATAATCTTCAAAGAGCAAAACTACCATAATTCACCATCAATAAACATATGGTACCTAAAACTAACAAAAAATATTATGAATAACTGAGTCAAAGTAAAAACGAGCAAAAATTAACATGAATAGGGCTGACAACCTCCATGCCTTCTCAAGACTAAAACATATTTTACATTTTACTGAAAATAAAATACCCCCCTTTCTTGCGCTAAAGTTTAACTTTGTGTCCCGCTTTCTAAAGAATAACAGCTCAGCCTGGGCTGTTGAACTGGAATAAGTAGTATTTTTAAACCTTTATAAAACCGTAAGGCAAAGAGGGGAGTTGAGGAGGAAGCAGCACCTTCTATATAGAATGATTTCTGTTCGTTTTAAGCATTAATATTGCTCTTTGCTATCATACAAAACTTGTCTTTTCATTTAATTACAAAAAGCATATTCTTTCGTTGCATGTATTGTTATAAAAACTCCCTTTCTTAGAGTTCTGGTTAGTACGTTTGGGATTGGCTCGAGCAATTAGATTTTCACAAGTCTTCGAGGCACGAGGGCCGATTCGCTTCTCATGCCAATTTTACTAATCGCCTTTATAACGTGTTTGAAATACTTTTTAAGATTAAGCTTGTAATCACATACGTTATGCGCTGCTAAAGACATGTAAATACAACTACGAAAAAAGGGATGAAAGTAGAATTGTTGAAAATAAGTCTGATCAGATGATAATGGAGAAAATTTCAAATTTCTGTGGAATAAAGTATATAAATTTTGCCATATAAAATTGTGAACGTGAATTAAAACAGCTATCTTATTGTTATGTTTATAAATGATTTGTATAATTCTCTCTTCCTCCTTCTTAATTCTCTCACATTCTGAAAGAGAATTCTAATTAGTTTGATTAAAAATATTTGGATTTGATTTTTGGGACAAAATTTAAAGTGGACTACCATCAATTATTGCCAAAAATAGCACCAATTGACCAAGCTTTCTTAGCCAAGCTAAATGAAGGCCTTAACCAAGCGAAGTGTCTTACGTACGAAAGTTTTGATAGGGTCTTGTAATTTCATTTTACTATTAGATGTTCTTATTTTAGAATTGCGTATATTCTATCTTTTGCTTTGAAGAAATATAATGCTAAACGCATTTGATCAAATTTATTTATAGAAAGACTTTTTTGTCATTTAAGATCAATTTCAGGCAATTCTTGTATTTTTATGGTTCAGTCTCTATGGGTAACATAATTGATTTTTTAATTCACACAATTTTCTTTAGTCGGAATTTAATCTATGCGCGTTAATAGTTTTTATGAGGGGATGAGTGAAATTTAAGAATATTGCCAAAAATCATACAAACCGCGAAACTATGTGACAACGTTAGAAATTGTTGGAGTTGGAATAATTACAAGGCAATAATAATGATCTTATCAAAGGGATGAGTTTATACCCCCCCCCCCCATGTATTGGTGTAGTTAAATCTGATTTCAATTTAACTATTAAATGATGAATTAAATTAAGTGGTTATATTTATTGCGTACATTTGGTACCAATTGAAAATAGATCATGAAAATGTATGTTGTAAACAAATAAAATTTGTTTGAGTTTTATAATGCATTTCAATGTATAATACATTTTGACTTTCGTATTTGTGCATTTAAGAGAATTAAACTAACCGAAAGATTCTAAAAATATTCAAAGAATGTCTAAATTGATTTTTAATCAACGTCTACAGGAATAAATTAATTTAAAAAATATAATAAAATTAAGTGACTACCTCTAATGAATAAATTTACGTCTCAATTTCGGAAAGTAAACACAATTGACTCCCACATGTGCTCCCAATTCGGTTTGTTAAAGAACCAAATTCGATGAAAGAGTAGAAAAAATAGAAATAATTTTTAATAGTTATTAATCTAAGTAGCAAATTATTTCAAGATGGCTAGGAAAAATTAAGGGGCTAGTAATGTTACACAAATCTGTATCTCAATCTAAAATAGTCAAAAAGAAGATATTTTAAATGAAAGTATTTTTAAGCACAAACATGTGTATGCATTTTACATTTGTATTTTAAGGTTTTATGTTATAGTCCTAATGAATAGGAGTTGTTGTATGGTAAATTAATGAATGGAGAATCGTATGAATGGGGAAATTGAAAAAAAAATTGTTTTTAGGGGAAAGGTTGATAAAATGTACTAGGAGAGAAAAAATTATATTTGTGATGAATTAGAAAAGCGGAAAGCTATGTAATGTCGAGTAAGAGGTAAGACAGATAGGTAGTAAAGTGAAGGAAATAATAGTGAAATGGGGATAAATTAGATAACAAATAAGCAGGGGGTCTTAGATCAAAAAAAAGAAGAAGAAAGAAACAGGATTGATTTTTATTTTATTTTCGGCAGTACGAAAAGAAAACAATAGCCGGTTTGATTCTATCCATTACATGAAGTATCACCAGCCCATCATCAAGAAAACGAAAAAGAAGAGGAAACGAGGAAAGGAGGACAGAATAGCGCTGGATAAAAAAAAAGAAAAGAAGAAGAATTTAAAATATGCATTAGAAAATGGTTTTGTATATTTTCAATATTATAGTCTGTTTTTGAATAAAAAAACTGTTGTAATCACTTACATATTTCATTCTGATGCCTTTGTTGATATTTCGGAGAGCAAAACTCGACTGAATGATGGTAAAAAACCAGAAAAGTATGAAGTAACTTCAGAAGTCAACTTCGTTAAGTAAGCCGGAGGTTTGCGTAATAAGATCAATGACTTTTATTTTTTACGATATGATGTAACTTTTCTGATGTTATTATAACCAGACAGAAAAATCTAGAAATACAACACATAGCCTATATGTTTTAAACTCTGACAGAAGTGCGTTTGGGTTAAAGCTTTTGTGGCAATGAACAGTAAGTTGGTAATCCATGTCTTGAAAAACTCGTATTTTTAACGGCGATATTATTTACTTAGCATACGCAAGAGACCTTTCAAGAATCTTTTCTCTATTGAAGAATTTGAACAAAAAGTCAAACTTTAGCTTAAATTGAGGATTGAGGAGGGGGTAGCCTCTTCATGAACACAATAATTTTTTTTTAGTAATAAGATTTTCAATGTTGCTCTTTACTTTCACAAGAAAAAGATTTTTTTTTTAAATTTAACTTCTGTTTGCTTTAATAGCATATCCAGGTTTATCCTAGATTAAGGGAGGAGTACCACTACCACCCTCTCTAACTCAACTGTTTATGTCAAAATATAACTTTTGCACGGTAATGCATCAATAACGCAGATAAGTTTATTTACTTTTCAAAAAAAAAGATAACTGTATTAAAATAAAAAATTATAGTCGTAAATGAGGGGAGCTGTCTCTCTTTTAGACCTCATACTACTTAATACGCTTCAGACTGCACGCTTCATACTCGTATATATATATATATATATATATATATATATATATATATATATATATATATATATATATATATATATATATATATATATATTATATATATATATATATATTATATATATATATATATATATATATATATATAATATATATATATATATATATATATATATATATATATATATATATATATATATATATATATATATATATATATAATATATATATATATATATATATATATATATATATATATATATATATATATATATATATATATATATATATATATATATATATATATATATATATATATATATATATATATATATATAGGGGCACCCCTTATGGGCGTGCCCCCGCCCATAAGGGGGGGGGGGCACGAGGAGGTGGGGCTCCAGCCCCCCAGGATGAATGAAGCTACATTATATTTTAATATTTGTTTTGAGATTTCTATAATACAGCATTGGAAGTGCCAACTAGACCAGGTTGGCCCTCCACCTAAAATTCAGTTTATGGGGGCCCATGCTTTCGTTCACATCGTGGTCATTTTATATTATCACTCACTTATTAGTATGAGAAAATACACATTTCGCTTACTTGCATATTAAGTTAGAGTAACATTCTCTTTCATGAGATTATCATTTGAAATGATGTGAGAATACTGAGAAAGCAAACAGACTCTGCACTATCTTGTCAATAGTCACAAACTTGGATCAGTTGAATTTGAATCTTGTTCAGTCAACAGTCATATTGAAATTATAAAACAGTTCGTGGTAAAGAACTGTAAGTAAGGAGCGACCCGAGTAGAAGGGCCTTATTGACTCGTACGATTCACCCCTGCTGCCACCTATAACTTTTTGCACCCCAAATATGGGCATAGCCTCCCTAGGGAGAATGATTGCGTAATGGGGTCAATGACCTCTTTTTCCAAGGTCGATTTATTTGATGTTTCTATGTGTAATAACTCCGGGACGAAGGTTGCACATGCGCATTGAATTCTAACGGGAACAATGTTATTGATCTAGGACTCGAGGGGGAAGTGAATTTCCGAGAACTTGATTGCGTAATCAAAGTGTGTCAACAACAACAACAACATCGACCTTGACATTCGCTGAGAGCGTGCACTTACAACAACAACAACAACATCGACCTTGGAACACCTGTGCTGTCGACCTCAATTCACCTATCGTGAATCAATAATTCCCCTTAGAAACAACAAATTAATTTCCCCTTTCATGATAGATCAATCAATCAATGACATCATCTGTCAGACTTTAAAAATTTCCGCCTAGAAACGATTCTCCAGGAATAGATCCAAGTCATTAATATCTTTGACTCGGAAACAACTCTTTGGAGTTCGACCAAAAGGATATTAATAGCCAAAGGCCATGGAAACAATTCTCCAAGAAACATCTTAGCGATGAATTGTTTTAGCGCGCGAAAGGGTTTCTTTTGTAATTTCAAATGTGAAAGCACAGGGATGCCAAACAAAAGGAACACGCTGAAATTACGTTTGGGGATTATTTGGGCGAAACTGTTTTAGACAGGTTATGGAACTATTTCGGCGAAACAGTTAGAGACATTTTAAAAGATGATTTTTGAAGAGATTTTAGAAGAGAATTTAATGGTGAAACTCTGTGGTCGTTATAATACACAAGTTTCATTTGAACAGTGTTGTGAGGTCCTCTGACCCAACCCCAAAGGGTTCCAATCCTCCTACCCCAACCCCGAAGGAAGCCCCCGGTCCTCAAAGGTCCCCCCAAGCTCCCAAAGGGCCACCGGCGCCCCCAAAGGCCCACCCAGACCTCCAAAGGCCATCCCAGGGCCCCCCCAAAGGCCCATCGAGTTCCCAAAGGACCAAAGGGGTCCCAAAGGCCCTCCACCGGTCCCCAACTGCCCCCCCGGACCCCCAAAGGCCCTCCCTGTGCCCCAAAGGCCCTCCATGTGCCCCAAAGGCCCTCCCCCGGCCCCCAAAGGTCCCCCGGACCAGAGAAGCGCAGCCGGGATGCGCCGTGGACCAGGAAAGCGCCGCAGGATGTGCCGCAGGAATGCGCTGCAGGAATGCGCCGCAAAAAGTAAACTAAAAAGTAAAAATTTCGAAATGTTATCCCCCAAACACCCTCCTCAGACCCCCAAAGGCCCTCCCCTGGTCCTCAAAGGTCCCCAGGGCTCCCAAAGGGCCAACCGGCCTCCAAGGGTCCCCCGGGCCCCCAAAGGTTCTCCCCCGGTCCCCAAAGGTCCACTGGGCTCCCAAAGGCCCTCCCCGGTCCCCAAAGGTCCCCCGGGCTCTCAAAAGACCACTCAATCCTCAAGGGCCCCCGGATCCCCAAACGTCCTCCCTGGGTCCCAAAGGTCCTCCCCCGGTCCCCCGTCGTTCGTTGATGTGTATTGTCTGAAACCTATGATTTGGGATGTGTAGTTTGCTACTTCAGGCTTTTCTGAGCTAAGGTTTCCTAGTATTTCCTAGGTGAATGTTGTCTGAAACCAATAGTTTGGGATGAGTAGTTTGCTTTTTCAGGCTTTTATGAGCTAGGTTTCTTAGCCTTTCGTTGGTGTGTGTTGACTGAAACTTATGATTTGGGATATGTAGTTTGCTATTTTTGACTTTTCTGAGTTGGATTTCTTAGTCTTTCATAGGTGTTTGGTGTCTGAAACCTATGATTTGGGATGTGTAGTTTGCTATTTTCGACTTTTCTGAGCTAGGTTTCTTAGCCTTTCATAGATATGTGTTGATAGAAAATTATGATTTGGGATGTTTAGTTTGCTATTTCAGGCTTTTCTGAGCTAAAGTTTTCTAGTATTTCGTAGGTGAATGTTGTCTGAAACCAATAGTTTGGGATGAATAGTTTGCTATTTTTGACTTTTCTGAGCTAGGTTTCTTAGTCTTTCGTTGGTGTGTGTTGACTGAAACCTATGATTTGGGATGGTTAATTTGCTATTTTTGACTTTTCTGAGCTAGATTTCTTAGCCTTTCATAGGTGTGTCCTTTCTGAAAATTATGATTTGGGAGGTGTAGTTTGCTTTTTGGACTTTTCAGAGCTAGGATTCTTAGTCACTCATAGGTGTTTGTTGTCTGAAACTTCGAGTTTGGGATGAGTAGTTGGCTATTTCAGACTTTTCTGAGCTAAGGTTTCTTAGTATTTCGTAGGTGAATGCTGTCTGAAACTTATGATTTGGGATATGTAAATTACTATTTCGGGCTTTTTTGAGTTGGATTTCTTAGTCTTTCATAGGTGTGTGGTGACTGAAACTTATGATATGGGATATGTAGTTTGCTATTTTTGACTTTTCTGAGTTGGATTTCTTAGTCTTTCATAGGTGTGTGGTGTCTGAAACCTATGATTTGGGATGTGTAGTTTGCTATTTTCGACTTTTCTGAGCTAGGTTTCTTAGCCTTTCATAGATATGTGTTGTTAGAAAATTATGATTTGGGATGCTTAGTTTGCTATTTCAGGCTTTTCTGAGCTAAAGTTTTCTAGTATTTCGTAGGTGAATGTTGTCTGAAACCAATAGTTTGGGATGAGTAGTTTGCTATTTTTGACTTTTCTGAGCTAGGTTTCTTAGTCTTTCGTTGGTGTGTGTTGACTGAAACCTATGATTTGGGATGGTTAATTTGCTATTTTTGACTTTTCTGAGCTAGATTTCTTAGCCTTTCATAGGTGTCTCCTTTCTGAAAATTATGATTTGGGAGGTGTAGTTTGCTTTTTAGACTTTTCAGAGCTAGGATTCTTAGTCACTCATAGGTGTTTGTTGTCTGAAACTTTGAGTTTGGGATGAGTAGTTGGTTATTTCAGACTTTTCTGAGTTAAGGTTTCTTAGTATTTCGTAGGTGAATGCTGTCTGAAACTTATGATTTGGGATATGTAAATTACTATTTCGGGCTTTTTTGAGTTGGATTTCTTAGTCTTTCATAGGTGTGTGGTGTCTGAAACCTATGATTTGGGATGTGTAGTTTGCTATTTTCGACTTTTCTGAGCTAGGTTTCTTAGCCTTTCATAGGTATGTGTTGTTAGAACATTATGATTTGGGATGTGTAGTTTGCTATTTCAGGCTTTTCTGAGCTAAGATTTTCTAGTATTTCGTAGGTGAATGTTGTCTGAAACCAATAGTTTGGGATGAGTAGTTTGCTATTTTTGACTTTTCTGAGCTAGGTTTCTTAGTCTTTCGTTGGTGTGTGTTGACTGAAACCTATGATTTGGGATATGTAGTTTGCTATTTTTGACTTTTCTGAGCTGGATTTCTTAGTCTTTCATAGGTGTGTGTTGTCTGAAACCTATGATTTGGGATGGGTGGATTGCTACTTTTGACTTTTCTGACCTGGATTTCTTAGTCACTCATAGGTGTTTGTTGTCTGAAACCTATAGTTTGGGATGACTAGTTTGCTATTTTTGACTTTACTGAGCTAGGTTTCTTAGCCGTTCATAGGTGAGTGTTGTCTGAAACTTATGATTTGGGATATGTAAATTACTATTTCTGACTTTTCATAACCAGATTTCTTAGTCTTTCATAGGTGTGTGGTGTCTGAAACCTATGATTTGGGATGTGTGGGTTGCTATTTTTTGACTTTTCTGAGCTAGGTTTCTTAGCCATTCGTAGGTGTGTGTTGACTGAAACCTATGATTTGGGATGGTTAATTTGCTATTTTTGACTTTTCTGAGCTAGATTTCTTAGCCTTTCATAGGTGTGTGTTGTCAGAAAATCATGATTTGGGAGGTGTAGTTTGCTTTTTGGACTTTTCAGAGTTATGATTCTTAATCTCTCATAGGTGT
>CM051262.1:58232467-58317467 GCA_027921565.1 Artemia sinica
GTGGATTTCCACCATTCAGGCTGGTGGACTAAGACCCCAATTCTGAGCTAGTGAATTTCCACCGTTCAGGCTGGTGGACTGGGACCCCAATACTGAGCTAGTAGATTTCCACCATTCGATCTGGTGGACTATGACCCCAATTTTCCAACTCTTGCATTTCATGACAGAAATTCAAAATGAACTTCGAAAAATCAAGAGAATGTAACTGTGAGAAGGTAAAGCACAACAAGTCACTACTGAAATATTCCAATTCTTGCATTTCACGACAGAAATTCAAAATGAAATTTGAAAAATTAAGACAATGTAACTGTGATATGGTAAGTGTGTAAGTTTGTGTGTGTGTAAGTTTGGTGTGTGTGTGTGTAAGTTTTCGTGTGTGTGTGCGTAAGTTTTCGTGTGTGTGTGTGTAAGTTTTTGTGGGTGTGTGTAAGTTTTTGTGCGTGTGTGTGTAAGTTTTTGTGGGTGTAAGTTTTTGTGTGCATGTAAGTTTTTGTGTGCATGTAAGTTTTTGCGTGTGGGTGTAAGTTTTTGTGTGTGTGTGTGTGTGTGTGTGTGTAAGTTTTTGTGTGTCTAAGCTTTTGTGTGTGTAAGTTTTGACGTGTGTGTGTGTAAGTTTTCGTGTGTGTGTGTGTGTAAGTTTTTGTGTGCATGTAAGTTTTCATGTGCATGTGTAAGTGTGTGTGTGTGTGTGTGTGTGTGTGTGTGTGTGTGTGTGTGTGTGTGTGGTGTGTGTGTGTGTGTGTGTGTAAGTTTTTGTGTGTGTGTAAGTTTTTGTGTGTGTGTGTAAGTTTTTGTGCGTGTGTGTAAGTTTTTGTGTGTGTGTAGGTTTTTGTGTGCATGTAAGTTTTTGTGTGCATGTAAGTTTTTGCATGTGGGTGTAAGTTTTTGTGTGTGTGTGTAAGTTTTTGTGTGTCTAAGCTTTTGTGTGTGGGTGTAAGTTTTTGTGTGTGTTTGTAAGTTTGTGTGTGTTTGTGTGTGTGTGTAAGTTTTTTTTTGTGTGTGTGTGTGTGTGTATGTTTGTGTGTGTGTGTGTGTGTGTGTGTGTGTGTGTGTGTGTGTGTGTATTAAGTTTTTGTGTGTGTAAGTTTCGGCGTGTGTGTGTAAGTTTTCGTGTGTGTGTGTGTAAGTTTTGTGTGTGTGTGTGTGTGTGCGTAAGTTTTTGTGCATGTGTGTGTGAGTTTTTGTTGTGTGTAAGTTTTTTTTTGTGTGTGTGTGTGTGTGTGTAAGTTTTTGTGTGTGTGTAAGTTTTGGCGTGTGTGTGTGTAAGTTTTCGTGTGTGTGTGTGTGTGTGAGTTGTGTGTGTGTGTGTGTGTGTGTGTAAGTTTTTGTGTGCGTGTAAGTTTTTGTGTGCATGTAAGTTTTCGTGTGCATGTGTATGTTTTTGTGTGTGTGTGTGTGTGTGTGTGTAAGTTTGTGTGTGTGTGTGTGTGTGTAAGTTTTGACGTGTGTGTGTAAGTTTTCGTGTGTGTGTGCGTGTAAGTTTTCATGCGCATGTGTAAGTTTTTGTGTGTGTAAGTTTTGGCGTGTGTGCGTAAGTTTTCGTGTGTGTGTGTGTAAGTTTTGTGTGTGTGTGTGTAAGTTTTTGTGCGTGTGTGTGCGAGTTTTTTTTGTGTTCATGTGTAAGTTTTTGTGTGTGTGTGTGTGTGTGTGTGTGTATGTTTTTGTGTGTGTGTAAGTTTTGGCGTGTGTGTGTGTGAGTTTTCGTGTGTTTGTGTGTGTAAGTTTTGTGTCTGTGTGTGTGTGTGTGTGTAAGTTTTTGTGTGCATGTAAGTTTTTGTGTGCATGTAAGTTTTCGTGTGCATGTGTAAGTTTTTGTGTGTGTGTGTGTGTGTGTGTGTGTAAGTTTTTGTGTGTGTAAGTTTTGGCGTGTGTCTGTAAGTTTTCGTGTGTGTGTGTGTAAGTTTTGTGTGTGTGTGTGTGTGTGTGCACAAGTTTTTGTGCGTGTGTGTGTGAGTTTTTTTTGTGTTCATGTGTAAGTTTTTGTGTGTGTGTGTGTGTGTAAGTTTTTGTGTGTGTGTAAGTTTTGGCGTGTGTGTGTGAGTTTTCGTGTGTGTGTGTGTGTGTAAGTTTTGTGTGTGTGTGTGTGTGTGTGTAAGTTTTTGTGTGCATGTAAGTTTTTGTCTGCATGTAAGTTTTCGTGTGCATGTGTAAGTTTTTGTGTGTGCGTGTGTGTGTGAGTTTTCGTGTGTGTGTGTGTAAGTTTTGACGTGTGTGTGTGTAAGTTTTCGTGTGTGTGAGTAAGTTTTGGCGTGTGTGTGCAAGTTTTCATGTGTGTGTGTGTAAGTTTTCGTGTGCATGTAAGTTTTGGCGTGTGTGTGTAAGTTTTTGCGTGTGGGTCTAAGTTTTTGTGCGTGTGTGTGTGAGTTTTTTTGTGTTCATGTGTAAGTTTTTGTGTGTGGATGTAAGTTTTTTGTGTGTGTGTGTGTAAGTTTTGGCGTGTGTGTGTGAGTTTTCGTGTGTGTAAGTTTTTTTTTGTGTGTGTGTGTGTATAAGTTTGTGTGTGTGTGTGTGTGTGTGTGTGTGTGTGTGTGTGTGCGTGTGTGTGTGTGTGTAAGTTTTTGTGTGTGTAAGTTTTGGCGTGTGTGTGTAAGTTTTCGTGTGTGGTGTGTGTGTAAGTTTTGTGTGTGTGTGTGTAAGTTTTTGTGTGTGAGTGTGTGAGTTTTTTTTTTGTGTTCATGCGTAAGTTTTTGTGTGTGTGTGTGTGTGGGTGTGTGTGTAATTTTTGTGTGTGTGTAAGTTTTGGTGTGTGTGTGTGAGTTTTCGTGTGTGTGTGTGTGTGTGTGTGTGAAGTTTTGTGTGTGTGTGTGTGTGTGTGTGTGTGTGGTGTGTGTGTGTGTGTGTGTGTGTAAGTTTTGGCGTGTGTGTGTAAGTTTTGGCGTGTGTGTGTGTGTGTGTGTAAGTTTTGGCGTGTGTGTGTGTAAGTTTTCGTGTGTGTGTGTGTAAGTTTTCGTGTGCATGTGTAAGTTTTTGTGTGTGTAAGTTTTGGCGTGTGTGTGTAAGTTTTCGTGTGTGTGTGTGTAAGTTTTGTGAGTGTGTGTGTGTGTAAGTTTTTGTGCGTGTGTGTGTGAGTTTTTTTTGTGTTCATGTGTAAGTTTGTGTGTGTGTGTGTGTGTGTGTGTGTGTGTGTAAGTTTTTGTGTGTGTGTAAGTTTTGGCGTGTGTGTGTGAGTTTTCGTGTGTGTGTGTGTGTGTGTAAGTTTGTGTGAGTAAGTTTTTGTGTGCATGTAAGTTTTCGTGTGCATGTGTAATCCCAAATCATAGGTTTCAGACAGCATTCACCAACGAAATACTAGGAAACCTTATCTCAGAAAAGCCTGAAATAGCAAACTATTCATCCCAAACTAGAAGTTTCAGTCAACAAACACCTATGAGAGATTAAGAATCATAACTCTGAAAAGTCCAAAAAGCAAACTACACCTCCCAAATCATGATTTTCTGACAACACACACCTATGAAAGGCTAAGAAATCTAGCTCAGAAAAGTCAAAAATAGCAAATTAACCATCCCAAATCATAGGTTTCAGTCAACACACACCTACGAATGGCTAAGAAACCTAGCTCAGAAAAGTCAAAAAATAGCAACCCACACATCCCAAATCATAGGTTTCAGACACCACACACCTATGAAAGACTAAGAAATCTGGTTATGAAAAGTCAGAAATAGTAATTTACATATCCCAAATCATAAGTTTCAGACAACACTCACCTATGAACGGCTAAGAAACCTAGCTCAGAAAAGTCAAAAATAGCAAACTAGTCATCCCAAACTATAGGTTTCAGACAACAAACACCTATGAGTGACTAAGAAATCCAGGTCAGAAAAGTCAAAAGTAGCAATCCACCCATCCCAAATCATAGGTTTCAGACAACACACACCTATGAAAGACTAAGAAATCCAGCTCAGAAAAGTCAAAAATAGCAAACTACATATCCCAAATCATAGGTTTCAGTCAACACACACCAACGAAAGACTAAGAAACCTAGCTCAGAAAAGTCAAAAATAGCAAACTACTCATCCCAAACTATTGGTTTCAGACAACATTCACCTACGAAATACTAGAAAACTTAGCTCAGAAAAGCCTGAAATAGAAAACTACACATCCCAAATCATAATGTTCTAACAACACATACCTATGAAAGGCTAAGAAACCTAGCTCAGAAAAGTCGAAAATAGCAAACTACACATCCCAAATCATAGGTTTCAGACACCACACACCTATGAAAGACTAAGAAATCCAACTCAAAAAAAGCCCGAAATAGTAATTTACATATCCCAAATCATAAGTTTCAGACAGCATTCACCTACGAAATACTAAGAAACCTTAGCTCAGAAAAGTCTGAAATAACCAACTACTCATCCCAAACTCGAAGTTTCAGACAACAAACACCTATGAGTGACTAAGAATCCTAGCTCTGAAAAGTCTAAAAAGCAAACTACACCTCCCAAATCATAATTTTCAGAAAGGAGACACCTATGAAAGGCTAAGAAATCTAGCTCAGAAAAGTCAAAAATAGCAAATTAACCATCCCAAATCATAGGTTTCAGTCAACACACACCAACGAAAGACTGAGAAACCTAGCTCAGAAAAGTCAAAAATAGCAAACTACTCATCCCAAACTATTGGTTTCAGACAACATTCACCTACGAAATACTAGAAAACTTTAGCTCAGAAAAGCCTGAAATAGCAAACTAAGCATCCCAAATCATAATTTTCTAACAACACATATCTATGAAAGGCTAAGAAACCTAGCTCAGAAAAGTCGAAAATAGCAAACTACACATCCCAAATCATAGGTTTCAGACACCACACACCTATGAAAGACTAAGAAATCCAACTCAGAAAAGTCAAAAATAGCAAACTACATATCCCATATCATAAGTTTCAGTCACCACACACCTATGAAAGACTAAGAAATCCAACTCAAAAAAGCCCGAAATAGTAATTTACATATCCCAAATCATAAGTTTCAGACAGCATTCACCTACGAAATACTAAGAAACCTTAGCTCAGAAAAGTCTGAAATAGCCAACTACTCATCCCAAACTCGAAGTTTCAGACAACAAACACCTATGAGTGACTAAGAATCCTAGCTCTGAAAAGTCCAAAAAGCAAACTACACCTCCCAAATCATAATTTTCAGAAAGGACACACCTATGAAAGGCTAAGAAATCTAGCTCAGAAAAGTCAAAAATAGCAAATTAACCATCCCAAATCATAGGTTTCAGTCAACACACACCAACGAAAGACTAAGAAACCTAGCTCAGAAAAGTCAAAAATAGCAAACTACTCATCCCAAACTATTGGTTTCAGACAACATTCACCTACGAAATACTAGAAAACTTTAGCTCAGAAAAGCCTGAAATAGCAAACTAAACATCCCAAATCATAATTTTCTATCAACACATATCTATGAAAGGCTAAGAAACCTAGCTCAGAAAAGTCGAAAATAGCAAACTACACATCCCAAATCATAGGTTTCAGACACCACACACCTATGAAAGACTAAGAAATCCAACTCAGAAAAGTCAAAAATAGCAAACTACATATCCCAAATCATAAGTCTCAGTCAACACACACCAACGAAAGGCTAAGAAACCTAGCTCAGAAAAGCCTGAAGTAGCAAACTACACATCCCAAATCATAGGTTTCAGACAATACACATCAACGAACGACGGGGGACCGGGGGAGGACCTTTGGGACCCAGGGAGGACGTTTGGGGATCCGGGGGCCCTTGAGGATTGAGTGGTCTTTTGAGAGCCCGGGGGACCTTTGGGGACCGGGGAGGGCCTTTGGGAGCCCAGTGGACCTTTGGGGACCGGGGGAGATACTTTGGGGGCCCGGGGGACCCTTGGAGGCCGGTTGGCCCTTTGGGAGCCCTGGGGACCTTTGAGGACCAGGGGAGGGCCTTTGGGGGTCTGAGGAGGGCGTTTGGGGGATAACATTTCGAAATTTTTACTTTTTAGTTTACTTTTTGCAGCGCATTCCTGCAGCGCATTCCTGCGGCACATCCTGCGGCGCTTTCCTGGTCCACGGCGCATCCCGGCTGCGCTTCTCTGGTCCGGGGGACCTTTGGGGGCCGGGGGAGGGCCTTTGGGGCACATGGAGGGCCTTTGGGGCACAGGGAGGGCCTTTGGGGGTCCGGGGGGGCAGTTGGGGACCGGTGGAGGGCCTTTGGGACCCCGTTGGTCCTTTGGGAACTCGATGGGCCTTTGGGGGGGCCCTGGGATGGCCTTTGGAGGTCTGGGTGGGCCTTTGGGGGCGCCGGTGGCCCTTTGGGAGCTTGGGGGGACCTTTGAGGACCGGGGGCTTCCTTCGGGGTTGGGGTAGGAGGATTGGAACCCTTTGGGGTTGGGTTAGAGGACCTCACAAAACTGTTGAAATGAAACTTGTGTATTATAACGACCACAGAGTTTCACCATTAAATTCTCTTCTAAAATCTCTTCAAAAATCATCTTTTAAAATGTCTCTAACTGTTTCGCCGAAATAGTTCCATAACCTGTCTAAAACAGTTTCGCCCAAATAATCCCTAAACGTAATTTCAGCGTGTTCCTTTTGTTTGGCATCCCTGTGCTTTCACATTTGAAATTACAAAAGAAACCCTTTCGTGCGCTAAAACAATTCATCGCTAAGATGTTTCTGGGAGAATTGTTTCCATGGCCTTTGGCTATTAATATCCTTTTGGTCGAACTCCAAAGAGTTGTTTCCGACTCAAAGACATTAATGACTTGGATCTATTCCTGGAGAATCGTTTCTAGGCGGAAATTTTTAAAGTCTGACAGATGATGTCATTGATTGATTGATCTGTCATGAAAGGGGAAATTAATTTGTTGTTTCTAAGGGGAATTATTGATTCACGATAGGTGAATTGAGGTCGACAGCACAGGTGTTCCAAGGTCGATGTTGTTGTTGTTGTTGTAAGTGCACGCTCTCAGCGAATGTCAAGGTCGATGTTGTTGTTGTTGTTGACACACTTTGATTACGCAATCAAGTTCTCGGAAATTCACTTCCCCCTCGAGTCCTAGATCAATAACATTGTTCCCGTTAGAATTCAATGCGCATGTGCCCTTCGTCCCGGAGTTATTACACATAGAAACATCAAATAAATCGACCTTGGAAAAAGAGGTCATTGACCCCATTACGCAATCATTCTCCCTAGGGAGGCTATGCCCATATTTGGGGTACAAAAAAGTTATAGGTGGCAGCAGGGGTGAATCGTACGAGTCAATAAGGCCCTTCTACTGACCCGGCTCAATAGTAGCCGAAATCCTAAAAAAAGGAATTTTGATACCAATAGATACATCAAAAGAATCAGAATATTTATGCTGATTTCAAATATGTAAGTTTCATCAAGTTTAGTCTTACCCATCAAAAGTGACGCGCCAGAGAAAATTTGCCTTATTTTCGAAGAAAGGGGGAAACACCCCCTAAAAGTCAGAACCTTAATGAAAATCACACCATCAGATTCAGCGTATCAGAGAACCATAATGTAGAGGTTTCCTTAATGTAATTATGGATTACCTTAATGTAAGGTCCTATCTGCAAAAATGTGGAATTTTGTATTTTTTGCCAGAAGAAAGATCACGGATGCGTGTTTATTTTTTATTATTATTATTTTTTTTTCTCAAAGGGGTGATCGTATCAACCCAGTGGTCCTATAATATCGTGGGAGGGCTCATTCAAACGGCGATTAAAACTTCTAGTGCCCTTTTTAAGTGACAAAAAAAATGGAGGGCAACTAGGCCCCCTCCCACGCTCATTTTTTCCCAAAGTCGCCCGATCAAAATTTTGAGATGGCCATTTTGTTCAGCATGGTTGGAAAATGTAAAAACTAAGTCTTTGAGGATAACTTAATCCCCCACAGTCCCCGGGGGAAGGGCTGCAAGTTATGAACATTGCCCAATGTTTACATATAATATTGGTTTTTGGGAAGTATACAGACGTTTTCAGGGGGAATTTTTTCTGGTAGCGGGGTTGGGGGGGAGGGGAGGAGGTTGGATCGGGGGTTACGTGGGAGGATCTTTCCACGGAGGAAGTTCTCATGGGAGAAGGGACATTGCTATGAAGGGGGCGCCGGATTTCCCAGCATGATTTAAAAAAAAGATCAGAAATTAAATAAAAAAGAACAAGTTTTCAACTGAAAAACTTTTCAACGTCAAAACTTAAAACGAAAAGAAATTATTACGTATATGATTGGGTTTGCCCCCTAGTCAAGACCCCGCTCTTTACGCAAAATTTTTTAAGTACTTTCATAAGAGCAATTTATTCTAATTAACGGCCTTTGTGATTAAAAGGTCATTCTTAAAGAATTGGAAAAAAATTCGAACTATGGCGTAAAGAGTGAGGTATTGACTAGGGGGCAAACCCCCCTAATATATGTAATAAAAATATACGAATATAGAAGTTCGTTACGTAAGTTAATTCGTAAGTTACATATATTTATTACAAATAAAAACGTTCGTTTAGTAGAACAGCTTAAGACCAGCACACATATTTTCCTGTCGAGTCTTATAAAAATTATAAATAAGCAGTATCGCAAGAAAAAAATATTTTAATAAAGCTATTACCTATTTAGTTTTGGAGCCGAATTCTGGGTATTATACCATAGTTACGATGTTGAAACAAACTAAAAAAATAATTTTAAATATCATTTTTTGTCTTTCAATGGACGTAGTATGTCCAAAAAAGGGTTTTTGGAAATTGGATTTCAATGGATGAAATCAGATCAATGTTTTAACAGTCAATTCTGCATTTCACTGATTATCCTCTGTCATTTTCTCAGGGAGGGGGGGGGGGGTAAAGGTAGCAGAGTAATGTAACATTCACACTTTTTAAGTCGGATTGGTTGTGATTACGATCAGATCCCACTAAGTATTCCCTGATAGTTGGGTTTGAAGATGTTCCCCTGCTAATATCGTACAATACTGTGAGTTCTAGTAAAGGCATATTAATAACAATATTATCGTCTTAATAGCCCCCAGAATTGGGGCTCTTATGATGGTTTTTGAACCGTTTGATAGAACAACAGTTTCCTAAAAACGTTTTATTTTCGGAAAATTCTCTGTACTAACCATTAATCTGAAATAATTGAGAATTTCGTTATTCATTTGTCTTCTTATAAAGAAAAGTTTTACTTCTAGTGCATAATATTCTGTGTTATGTTTGTCCAGTTAGGTTTCGCGGGGGGTTAAAAATAAGATTTTTTCTAAAGAGTTCCTGAACAAAGAGATTTGAATGTTTTCCTTTCGTAGTTCAATGACTAAAAGAAGGAAGTTCAAAGGTGCTTTGATTCTCTAAAATTGAGCTTATTTTTCAGGAACGTATTCCATCAGACCAAAAGAGTTTACCTGGCTTTGTTAGAGACGTTGTTACAGTTATAACTGACATTTGTTTACAAGGTATGTTTCCTTTTTCTTGTTTGTTTTATTATAGAGATGGCACTTCATTAAGCGATATATGTTATTTATACCAGGGTCAAAAAGATCGTGCGGTAACTGGTTTTAGATACGCAGCTAAATCTTAAGTTTGAACAGGTTGATTGTCTTGGGAATTGACTTTTCCAATTTGAGTTTAAGTAGAAATAAAGAACAAATATGAAAAAAGAACATAATGCCATAATGAAAAAAAACATAATGAAAAAAGAACATTTGATATACCAGTGCTATATTTATCTTTAGAGGTTCTCCCCCCTAAAGAGATTGGCTGAGTCGATGCGGATATCATTAATTCTGTCCCCAAAGACGATTTTACGGTTTTAACCTATGTGTAACGTCAGTTGATCTCTATTGGAATTGATGCTTTACCTATAATAACTAATTAAGTACACAGAATTTTATGATTTAATTTTAGCTGTCTAAAAGTATTTTTTATAGGTTTTTCCTTGAGCTAGCAACCTCAAGGTTCATCTGACAACTTGTTTCAACTTAGGCTCAAATTATTAACTAATAACAAAATGAGTGCGTTGATGTCTTCCTTGGCCGAATTTATTAGATTTTTGTCATTGATAGAGACCATATATATCTAAACATTTTAATCGTAATTTTTTTTCTCGACAATAGACTGGGCGGGGGCTCGGACAGACCCTGGCGGGACAGGTGGTCACCGTCGGTTGGAGAGTTCTTAAGTGAAATTATGCTAGAAAGGTGAGAGTGATCTGTCGCTTAAAAAGCCTATGTCCGTCCAGCCCAAATATGCCTTTGTTGATGCTTCATGGAATATTGATCGTTATTTCCTACACGCGAGTCTTCTCACGTTTTTTTGCCCAGGCATATAAGCAGGCATGCCACTCGTTGGTCCTTTTTAGATATGAGTTTAAAAAAACAAAGTTTTTCCGAGGGAAGTAAAGAGCTAAGTTGAATCTTAAAACGGACAAAAATTATCACTTCACAGCCTATTTAGTATATATTAATATAACTAGTATAAATAAACCAACTAATAATGTTTCCCTATGCTTTTATGATTATACAAAACTAGCGCTTTACTGAAAACACAGAAGTCAAGTATAAAAACAGGATTATTGATTTAAGAGTCAAAAGTGAGTATGTAGCCTGACAACACAGTGTTACAACACAGTACACTACTCGCCTTAGTGACTAAACGAATGACGAATCTATAAAGTTTTTCATAGTCTTACACCAGTTTCGACATTAGTAACTTTCAGTACACAATTAAAATTATCTTAAAAACATAAGCGTAAAACTAAATATTTTTTGATAACCGCGAAGTAATTGAACAGCGTTGTAGCAGCAGTAATTGAACAGCTTAAATTGTAAGAAATATGCTTTAGTATCACTTGAAATGAAGATCAAATAAGACATAATATGAACTCTGGAAATCCGATTATTTCTCTCTATACAAGAGTGAATTTCAAGCTATCATACAAATTCTAAAGCCAGTCTATAGTCCTAATACTATCAATATGGCTTTACTTCGAACTTGTGTACGAACTTAGCATGACATGTCCTTTTAAGAACCAAAACGAGAGCCAGTCATTGAACTGAGCCATTGTGCAGAAGTGATACCAAACGTAAAAAAAATAAAGAAAACCCTAAAATGGATTGTTGCTTTATCTTAAAAGGGATTGATAATATTTTGATTCTATAAAAAGTGTCCTTAATTGGTTTGCATTTACTGTGCCAAAACTCCTATATTATTTTGTGTTTTCAGTAAAGCGCTAGTTTTGTATAAGTAGTAACCGTACAATTCGTTGAAAACCTACACGCAAACCTACGCCTGAGGCATGGATATGTGTGTAGGTTTTCAACGAATTGGGGTTACCAGGGTCATTTGCCTATTACAATGAACTCTACATGGGTTGATAGACATGTTTTCTATTATGACACCCATTTTTGGAGGACAACCAGAGAGAGAGAGCGACGGTCACACTAACTACTTGATTAGTAGTTGGATTCGGATATAAGGAGTAATTTTCATTGTATTTCATATTAGTAAGAGAATTGAATTCAAAGAGAATAGTTTATTTGAGAGGATATTAGTGGAGAAAAAATGAGTGGTGCATTTACACTATTGGAGATTAATGATGGAACCGACAGCAGCAGCAGCAACGATATACGAGTACCTAATGTAGCTGTGGAAATAACCGCTGGGTGTAGACTATGTCTTGAATGGGACATTATGTATGCAAGATACGTGATATCATTAAGCAAATTTAAGCAGGAGGAGCAACTATGTTTTGCTGGAAAAGTGAATATTCTCCATATAAATAAACTTCGGTCAGCATTAGATGTCCTATCGAAATATATTGATGAGAACAAAATGCATCAGTGAATATTATTATTGTAATTATGTTCAATAAAAATGTTTCTAAATCAATGGTATTTTTTTTTCTTTCTATAGTAGACAAGCGTATATTTTCTAGAGTAGAAAAAAGAAATTCTGATTAGTCTGAAGTTGATCGTGAGAGAGTTAGGACTAAAAAAAAAAAAAATGGATAGATTCGAGAAAGAGCGAATCATGAGGAATCTAGTTCTTATGGAAAAACGTTTGATTCTAGATGATGATTTTCTAGAGTTGTCTATTCAAAGGAAGATATTTTCTCGAGGAATGCTTGTCGATATAATGAAAACTGATTCTCCATCATTAGACTATTGTATGAAGCTTCTACATCGTGGTCCAAATGCATTTACACAATTTATTGATATATTGATCACGACACGACAAAATGATATTGTGGATATGCTTTTAAACATTAGTTTAGAAATTTAGGACTTTTTTTCATAAGAAAGATGGTGCTCAAGGATGATTTACTCCTCTCTCTCTCTCTCAGACATTTTTTTTTGTTGCTAGCTCAGTTTCATTGTGGCAGTGAGAGCGTTAACACATGACAAAATGTTCCATACATGTCCGTTATGTATGTACACACAGGGCAGCTGGTCATCATGTGAGAATTGCACAATGATTGAGGAGTATGATGAAAAGTGTAGATTATGCAACCCGTGTAAATTGCATAGAGGATATGCTATACAAATTAAAGGATGTAATTCCTGTCTTGAAGAGGTGTGTGACTCTCATCCTAGAGGTCACCTATGCTCCAATTGTCATTATGATAAATGCAAGCAGTGGGAGAGTACATATCCCGGTATGATTGGAAAGAATCCTAACCGTGATTTTAGTTTATTGCTACGAGATTGGTATCGTCGTCGTTTTAGATTGTTCTGGGAGGAGGAACCGGGTCAACGATTCAACTGTTGGAACAACAAAAGAATATGGTTTCTACGTCATCGTTGTGAAGACACTGGGTGTTATGATTATAAGCCCACTGATTTTTATTTGGCTGTGACGGAATGTGATTCGACACTTGAGGACACTGTTTGTGAAATTGCTTCAAATAGGCAAATTGAAACATGTGAATTCTATAGAATGAATGAGAATAGTATCATTGACTATACAAAGAGATATGACAAGAGTGAAGTCACACTCTACTGTAGAAAATGTGACCCTGACATTGCACTACATCAGGATCAGTACACTGTGAATTCAGATAATCTACCTGCACTAGTTGTTGTCGACAAATACCTAGTAGTGGATGAAATCTAAAGAGTAGAAAAGTCGTTTTTATCATGTATATAATTTTTTTTTATTAATAAACAATTTCACATACATCTTTAGAACATTTTATTCTTAGGGCACTAAAATCAATATTAAATACACTTGTAAGTATATGCTCCACTAGAAAGTCGTTCAATTGAGGTAAGTCAACGTAGATGTCGAGAAACTGCTTGTAGGTGTAGCCACGACATCTGAACATGAAAAAGAGTAGTGCATGAAAGCCACATGTCTTAGTCGCTAAATCCTGTACTCTTCGTTGATTTTGAATAATGGTTTTCCCACTGCTTTCAATAAAGTTGCTGATGTATGGTGCGTAGAATTTATACGATAGGCCAAGAGGATCAAAAAATTCAATATTCTTCGCTGTTTGAAAGATGCTTAGCCAATGACCGGTCTTCAAAGTCGACGGACTGCTATTAACAATGATCAAGGTATTGTTAACACTTGGAATTTTTTCAATGAAGTCCGAAGGTATGCAATAGGACTTGTACCGGGACATGTATGGATCCATACTAAATACGTTGATTATTTGGTTTGTGTTCATGGTGCTAGGTCTAGTAGAACACTGCCGTCGGGCGTGATTTCCCAATAGGTTTCAAATTGACTCAGTGATATTAGCGTGATACTCTCAGTCAGAGCATTGGCAAATGTACACTCTAAACGTACATTCCCTGTTCGTACTATGCTCATATCCTGTGTGCCTGACAAATCCAAAACAATAACCCCATGATTTTTTGAAAACATTGAATCGGTTATTCCATTTTCAAATAGTTGAGAGTCATGATCTAGGGATTGCATTGTCAACTCGTACAGAGTTCTATAGGATTTTTTGTCAAATGATAGAGTGTACAGTGGAATACCATTCACTTTGCACACGAGGCTAGATAGACCGAAAAAATTAAAATCGTGGGGGGATTCAGTCCAGGATCCAACGGCACTCCCACTCTTCACAAAGGCCAAAGCCAATTTTGATGTGATTTCTCCATTGATAAATGATGAATCGCTATAGCTACGAGAGCCGGTGGCAATGTGACGTTGATTGGTGATTGTATGGGGGACAAGAAGTTTAATGTTGTTGCCATTGGCTCTTAGCTTTTCCACTGCCAATGCAACAGAGCTCATAACCTGTTGTTTTCGGACGTGGAGAATTGCCGATGTGATAATGACATTTGCATCGGGTGCTGCAGGAAGTGTTTTTCTCAAAATGAAATTCGATGGGGCCATCTGTAACTTTATGTCAATCTTGACATTGGGGGGTAGCCATTGGGATATATTGAATATCTCATGATTTAATTTTCCAACTAGATGATACTCCTGGGTCACTGCTGTAGTCAACTCACCATTAGTATCAACACCTGTTCGATATTCATAGCCCAATGATTGTCCTCTCATCTCCTTGTACGCCTTTGGCGTCATCATCATAAATTGTATGTAGCTTGCATAGTTGGATAAATTATTGCTAGTGCTCACCAATGTTCCATTAATAAATACATTAATTTGTTTGAATAGGTTGTGTAGAATACAGTTTTCATAGGAGAGACCATCGCCGGCATTTGGAGTTGTATTATCTGACTTTTTCTTCACCACAACATTTAAATCAATAAATGTTGACGACAAATCAATGAAATAGTCTTCATTGGAAAATATTTGAAAGTGTATATTTTCCGAGAGGGGTTGTTGAGGGTGAAATTGTTCATAGTAGCCATACTTGACACTGACATCAACATTTTCAGCATTGAATAGATTCAATGAGGAACTGATTGATGGATATGATTCCTTGTGGGGGAGATAAGTCATCTTAAGAGAAGAAATCCTTCTTTGATCTAACAATCTTTTTCTTTTTCTTCTTCTGTTGCTTATTGGACTTCGTTGTTTTATTCCTCAAAGTCCTTGTTGATGTCCTTTGCTTCCTGCCTGGGTGGAGACTGATGAGTGAATGACGCGAACGCATCCTTTTCAATCCCTCCCCATTTTGTCTAGATTTTAATTGTTCACCAACGGCTCTTGCTGAAGATCTAATATTTTCCTTAACACTCTCCTTGAAATTCTTGCCCGACCCCCAGTCCTGTAGTGTGGAGGCAGCAAAATTTGATGCAGCAGGTACAAGATATTTTCTGGCAAGGGGTAGTGCAGAACGAAATAGCCTAGCAAACCAGCTACCAAGACCATAGCCAGACATTGTAGTACGCCCCTTGTAGTAGTCCAATCCATTGCCTATTTGACGTGGACTCAAAGCACCAACATAACAGTCAATATCGGGACAGACAAATGGAATTCTTCTATTGTTCATTTTTTAGGTTATTGTACCGTCGTTGTCGTTGACAATGGGTCGAAAATGACATGTAATCACTGCTAAGCCTTTTGAAATTGCTATTGGATCACCTAATTCAGTTCTTAGTGTTAACTGACAGAGTTCCAAATAGGAAGTGTTTACGGGAATATACTGAAGATGCTTTATATTGTAGTGGTGAACATGTTCTTGATTGGTTTTTCGTTCAAGAACTCGTAGGAGGGGAACATTTGAATTACCAACCCGAGATGTTTCCACAAATGAAGCGTAGAGAAATATACAAGTGTCCGTGGAGAAGCTGGGTGCATAGTCTGCATAGATAACATGGTCACTACCACTGAAATTTTCTGTCTTAATAATACGGTTTTTAAAACCAAGAACCTCACGTAAATTCTCATTGAGGAAAATTCTTTCATTCTCAAATGGATTGGTAATATAATTCTCCTTTGTTCCGTCGAGTAATTGAAAGTGAAACCACCTTTTTTTCGACTTGCAATTTTTTTGTTGATAACTCGACACAGTTCATGCATGTTATTGTATTCCCTGTAGGGGATGTTAGCAATAGGGTACTGATTAGAGTCAAAAGTTGCCATTGCACCTTCATCACCGAATTCAAACGGTCGTATTTTTATTTCATATTTACGATCCTTTCTCAGGATGTCATAGGTATTTTTGAGAATACAGTCGACAAGAGCCACTTCATATGCACCGTCAAATTTGATGGCGGGGGAGAGTTTTGTCCAAAAATCACTTGTCGTATTCAAGTCATTGTAGAGAGGATCGGAAACGTTGGACATGAAAGTTACATAGAAATCATTGGGCATTGTCAATATCTTCAACACCGATCCAAGAATCAAAATCAGAGTTGTATCCTAGCCATCGAACAAGTAACTGTTTCTTACCCCGCGAGTACGTCTCTTTAATATCTTTTCAATTTGATAGATTTCACTAGCATTTTTAACTTTTTGTAATTCATAGTCATAAAAGCCGCCGAGAATCTCCTCATCTTTGGTATCACGCAGGCGATAAGTTATGGGTTTAGTGTCTAGGATTTTTGCCACTTAAAAAGTTCGGTGGACCACAAGTAATTCCCCTTTTCAAAAACATTAGTTGTTCTATTAATTCGAACAGTATCACCAACATTGAATTTATTTTCGTCTTCTTGACAGCCGACGATTCATTGGAATACTGTTTAAGAAAGGTGTCAATTGTATCATGATCAGAATGATGAACTTCCGTTGGCGTAGAGTTGGACAATGATCGATGAGGTCGTTGATTATAAATCAACATGATTTTATCAAGATCACGAATAAAAGCCGATGTATTTTTCAATGTACAATATCTTGAAATTAAAAGTCGAATAGTTCTTATCAATCGTTCGGCCAATGCAGCCTTTATAGGACTGTGACTATGATAGAGCAGTGTACTATATTTCTCTAGTACTTTTGCAACATGGGGATTAACAAATTCACTACCGCGATCCGTTTGAATTTTTTTATATGAATCCTGTTGGAGAATACTTTCAATGGCCTGAGCAACTTCAACACCTCTCTTTGATCGCAATGGAATTGCATATGCATAACGACTATAAACACTGATTGCAAGTAGAATGTACTTGTACGGTGTATTGTGACGTCTTTGAAGCTCATCTAGAGTCAGGAGATCTGCTTGCATTATATGCAATGGGTAAAAGGCTTTAGTTTTTCGATATTGATTGGCACGAAGTCTATGATTTCTATGCAGAGTGTAACTTGATTCATTCTGTAGATAGTCTTGTACATTTTTAGTGCGAACACCAGTGACTTTGGAAAGAGTTGTGGGGGAACTTAAACTCCCCACCTCACCAATATTTTCATAAACACCTTTCAGAACTTCAACCATTTTGAACGTAAACACGTTGTGTAACGTCCGCTACCCTTTTGTATACTGGCCGTTGGTGGTGGTGGTGGTGATGATGACTTGATACGTCTTCGCTTTTGTCTAGCTATCAGCGGTGTGCTAGTATTTTCCAAAATTGATTTAAAATCTTCTTCTTCAAGTTCATTTTTTAATGGTGTCAATGTTGTTGATGATGATGACGATGATGCATGTTCATTTAATTTTTTTAGAATTTGTCTATTGCCAATAAGACTTTTGGGGAAGTTTAATGTATTTAGAAAGTTGTATAGATGAGTGTCAAATGATAATAGTCCTTTACGATTTGTAACCATATCATAGATTAAATCAAGTAGATTATAGCTCTTGCCCTGAATTATAATCCCTGCCCCATTGCTCTCAACTTGAATGTGATCACTTTCCAAGAGATAGGCTAGGAGTCGTTTACTTTGTTCACGATATGAGTGGGGCATTAGATTTCCAATTTTCAATACAATCGAATCCAATTCCTCCTTCTTCAATTGTGTCTCAGCAGCAGCAGCAGAATGCTGAGGAGATGATTCTTTTTTGGGGTCAGCAGCAGCAGCAGCAGTGGGCTTCGAGCGATAGGACTTGTGTTTGTCCACTCGGCGAAGTGCATCTTGAAGTAAAAGCAGTTTTTTATCATCCTCAATATTTTCATTGTCAAGGAATTTACTCAGATTGTTCTCAAAGTGTTCGACGGGTGAGAGAGCGAGTTCTATTGGAGTCAATTTATAGGGTTTTGCCATTCTCTTTTAGAGAAAACTGTTTACAAGTCCTGCAATTATTGGCAGTAAAAGTGTGAAAAAGCTACCGCCCGCCTGAAGAAGTCGTTTCCTTTTGAAATTCTTTCCTTTCTTTTTAGAGGCCAATGTACGTACAATGGAACGATGTTGCTTTGCCTGTTGCTTAACTACTTCTGGCACTTGAACATTACCCTCGATCAAATTTAAACAAAGTTCGGATATTAGATTAATGAAATCGTTGTCAATACCGTGTTTGAGTATTGCTTTCCTAAGCGGAGGTTTTGAAGTGCTTAGAACTGAAAACAAATGTCTATTTTCATGTAGTTTCTTCAGTGTCATGATAGCAACTAATAGGTCTTTTTAGTGTTCACGGGGAGATATACTGTAATTTCATTGTCAAAAATATCTGTGACTACACGCAGATCCTCGGGTGTATTTTGATTAAGATCCAATAGGATGTAGCCGTAGGGTTTATTAGTTGCCTGATTGTATGCTGAGAGCAGAAATTTGGGGGCTCCGGGTAGATTTGTTTATTGAGAGTTATTAGCGAGCTAGAATCACGAACAACTCTGTAGATGATATAGTAGGTACAGTTCAATGCAAGTGTTCGCATACATTTGCTCTGATGAAAGAGATTGTGTAGAACCAGAGTAACGGAAATCTGTTCATGATGAGAGCGAACAGTGAACAGTTGTAGCATTTCCTGGGACCATTGTTCAATAGATTCAGCCAGATCGTCAATGATCAACCAAGAGTTTTGTTCAATAATGCTGAAAACATCAAGTCCCTGTATGAATTGTATCTGCACCAACCCTGTCGTGGCAGCAATTGCTTTTATTTTATCATATGACTTCTGCCAAATACTATAGCAATAGTAGATTTTTTTCGGCTTTTCCACAAACATTCTATCACAATTTTTAATTATTTTAGTTAAGAGTGTTGTTTTGCCCGACATTGACGGTCCACACAGAAACGATCTGAATGGTGTTTTAAATTGATACATGTTCCCTTCAACAGTTCACCTGGACAACTAACTGTAGACTATGGCTGTCTAATGACTAAATAATTTCCCTATTACTACTACTACTACTACTACCCCCTTCAAGAATAATAATAACGAGAAGAAGAAGAATAAAGAATAATATTTTCTTTTATTATATACATAAAAAGGTAACAATACTTTAAAAAAAATACTACATTGAAAAAGGCACATTAAACATGAATAAAAAAAATACACTTTTTTTTTAAATTTATTTATAATAAAAAAAAAACAACATTTACATAACCACTAGAAAAAAAAACACTTAAATAAATACACTTTTTTTCTGTTTATTTATTTATAAAAAAATACAACATTTATTGGACTAATGGCACACACACACTTGTGAAATAATATCATACACTTTTACTTACAACATTTTAAATTTTGGGGTCCCCCCCTCCCCCCCCCCCGGGGGGTGGCCGCTGCGGCGGCCGGGGCCGGGAAGCGCCGGGCGCCGGGGGCCCGCTGCGGCGGGCCCGGCGGGGCCGGCATTAAATACTGGAAATTGATCTGCCTTGCAAACACACACCACACACACATTGAAAATTGATTGTGATAGAAAAAAAAAGAATTAAAAAAAAACCTAATTACCCAAAAAAAAACCCTCCCACCCAATTTATACTTTTTTTTTAGTGAATTTAAGTTAATTTTTTTAGACCGAGTTGTTTTCTGTACTCTGTACATTCAACTCGGTCTGAAATTAAATAATGACCGTGTGGCAATACCTTCACACCATCCTCAAGTACATAGACTTTGTCCGATATGGCAGACATGGCGTTTTTCTCAACTCTAACTGTGTAGTTTTTAAATTGTAAAGAGCGAATCGCCATGACTTTCGCCCTTGGCACTAAACTACGTTCCACACAGTTTCTATACACACTCATGTCGAAATTATTTTTTACAAAGTGTGTAGGTACCCCCTTGCAAACTTGTTTGATATCCTTGCCGTGCGTTTCCACACAGTATACCTTCGGTCCAGGAAACACACCACTGGATATCAGATCGCTACCCGTTTCAGATTTTAACATTAACAATTGATTTGGGGCCTGGCGTTTCACTAGCTCTGGGTAGAGGGATTCGTCCCAGTTAGTGTAGTCCATTCGTGAGCTAATGTACTCGCCATTTTCCAAATCATTCAATAGATTTTCAGTTTTGACTTTTAACAGGAGTGAATCAGTGTCGCCGTAGTACACTTGAACTTGTCCCTCAATCGGCCACTGTACCTTGCATACATTATAATAAAATGACAACATGAGTTTCTTGGATATTTCAGTTATTGCACTTCCGCCTGCAATATTTTTATTTAATACAATGTTTCTTTTCTTGCGATGTAGGAGAACCATATTGGAGTCTATGATTGTGAACGATGTGAAGTTTGGATCCGCAATGATTCGAGCACAATCTTTGGGGTTGGTTACAATGTCACATCGACTTCTGTGTCGTACGCTCTCGCACATTTTACCGAAAGCTGAGTTCAAAATGAGTTTATAGACTTCTTTTTCAACTTTCGTTTTCGCTTGTGAACGCTTACTGACAAAGGTGTCAATAAACGTTTTCATGTAAGGCTTTTGATCAAATTGGAGGGCTCTATGAATCTTTGTGACCTTGAAACCATTGGACACCATCCATTTCAATAGCACGTGATGAACAACGATATTCTGTTTCGGGTTGAGATCGGCAATTAGTTTTTGTTTTGAAGGTACCCAGTGCATACTCCCGTCCTCTACTAAAGATAAATTGTAGGGGCTCAGAGAGTCCCTACCCACCGGTCTATTTATGCACGGAAAAACAAAGTCTTTTACCGAGTCATGGATTTCCATGGGTATTTCACCGTCAATTTCAAAAAACCATCCCTGTGCCCCATTCTCCTCAACACTGGCAATGTCGGGGAAATTCGAAGCACAGGGATTGTCAAGCCATTTATAATTGCCACACGGCAAACAGTAGTGAGACATTGCCGATGGGTAAAGAGAATTCATATCCAAAAAAACTGCGTCCGACTTTTCATCGGTGTGCTGTCCACTCGGATCAGTTTTCATGATACGATCCCCGTGAAAAACATACCCACCCCTCATTGATCTCTCTACAAACAGATGCTGATCCACATCGGCGATCAGACCTATTTCTTCTTTGCTGATTTTAAGTATCAAGTCCATCACCAAATGGGGAGTGGAAAAATAATAACCTAAATCCAACCCAAATTCCCCATAGATTTTATCCGTATTTTTGCACACAATATCCAGAAGAGTGAGTACGTCACTGGCCAAGTAAAGTTTACAATAATCCCACCCATTTTTACATCCGCCCTTTGCCCAAACCCTCTTAGCAAATTCGTAGTCGCTAGTGGTGCACTCACTCTCAGTAAGAGAATTGTAAAAAGCTTCAATGGGCGGTAGTGACACCTCATCTAGCCTCGAGCCAGAGTTGTAATAATCATATGGATATATACCCTTACACGTTAATAAATCATACATTTCATCATCGGGGAAGCGCTGTTTGAGGAGGGGGAAGCTATCAAAATTGTCACTTTTCTGCACCTGAATCAATTGACTTAAAGATTTGGGGAAGAAGCTGAAAGAGTCTAAAAAAACGGATTTTATTCAGGCACGTGTTACCCTTGTCAACTGTTTTCCACATGAATTCTAGCAGCAGTAGCTTCTCCGATGATTTGGGTATGATATTATATGAAAAAGAACCATCTATCCATGCGTCATCTACAACTCCTCCCTTGGCAATGCGGGCCAACGCCGGAAGAACAAACTTTAAGTCGTAATTGGAATTGTGTATAAAAACAGGTACGAAATATTGTTGTCTAACGTTTAAATTGCATGACTGGTGTGCTACCCCTCTAAAGTTACTCCCTCCCGATGTAATTTCCTGCCACAAATGATCATGGTCGATCACCTTCCTCCTCCCCCCATTCCCAACACCATCATCAAATTCTCCCTTGCAAACCCAACACATTTTACGATTTTTAATGGCCACTATGTCATCTGGTGATAGGACCATAGGATAGTTTGTATAACGAAGGCGCGAAATTGCACCGTTCGCTGTTTTGACTAGACTGACCAATGCCGAGCGCATGCAGTCTTCACCGTCACTCAACATCTCAACTACCTCCAGCACTTGCATGGTATTATTGGAATCTCGTTGCGCGTGAGCGTAAGAGACCCCTATGACTTCATGTATTTTAACATGATTTGAATTTGACGGATCGCACACGTCTGTCAGCTTAGCCTCGCAGTCCAAAGCGATCTTATTGCTCTGCAGGAGCGTGTTTTGAAAATTTTTAAAACGTAAGATCGCTCTATCTCCGCTTACCGTCTCCACAGCCTGGTATCCATGACGTTTACAGTGTTTCATGTGATGCTTTAACTTTAAATCAGAGCGAAATCTTGAGAGGCATGTTGGACAGTAATAGCATGCACCCCCACGCCCCGTTTTACCCTCACTTAGAACCCTACTAATATCCGTAATCGGATTGAAATGACCAATTGAATCGGAGTCTGTGGGTGGGGTGTATAGAAGCCACACCCAATGTTCTACTGATTCAATTGAAGGAGCCCGCACTGGAAATAATACACCCTTCTTATCGGAACGCTGACCCTCTTCAAATTCTGTTTCATACTGTAACACCGTGACACCAATCTTTAAATGTGCATTAGCCCGCTCAAAAATATCTATTCCTTTTAGTGTCACGGGATATTGACCATTTAAACAATTAAAATCTACTTTGGGGAACTTTGAACCCTCCCTACCATTAACTGCCATTTTATCCAACTTTTTCTTAGTGGCATCTATTCGAAGTGGTCTGTATGCCGCAATTAAAAACGCATACTTGAAACACTGCAGCCTCGTATCGAAACAGATTCGTTGTATCCCCTGACACCCCTCTAAATCTGAATGATATTTTAATTCAATTGCCCTCCCTCCCCCATGCCCACATCTTACAATAAAATCCTTTTTAAACCTACAAATGTTAACATTTAAACTTTCAATAAATAAAACCACAGATCCACTACCCCCCTCGTTATAATTTTCCCACTTACTTTGAATACTATTGACCCAATTTAGAAAAACCTCCCCATAATTTGATAAATGCGGGTGTATTGCCAACATCTCTGTGTGCAAGTATTTCGAATACATCTCACCCGCACTTTCATTTAAAAAAAATATTTTTAGTGCTATTGATGCTTTTAAACTGACCCCCACTCCCCACACCCCCATTTGTTGTTCAAGAATGGCTCGAATCTTATCAGTATATGAATGTGTAATGGCCAGGGGATCTGTTATTATATCCCCCGACACTAGAGAGTTGAAAGGGTCACCGAATTTGGCGCTGTAGACCAATGTGTGATGCAAGGCAGAGTTGGAGAGAAAAAAATCCGGAAGAGGGGATACTGTTGCTGTTGTATTACTACTTCTATCTATAGCATTAAGTGGAGTGGTGGCGGGTGACAGAGAATTGTCAATAACACCACTCCCAGTCTGTTCAATCATATTGGGGGGATGTGGCATGAGGTCCCCTAGCACATATTCCAAGGTGTTTGGGGACAATTGGTCGAGCCAGCCTGTATTGTCCTCTGACGGAATTTCGTTATGAGGACCCGGTTCAGATTTACTTGTAACATCATCATCTAAATATTCACGCATGAAACTATCTGTCCACCCCGGATCCTCAAGCATGTCAATATCACAGCTTAAGTCATCCAGGCTGGCCATTTCCCCAAAAACATCGTTAAGGAAGCCACTTTCCCACTCCATATTCTCTAGGACCAGTGTAGCTTCATCCCTGAACTCTGCTGGTGGTGACAGAATTGGTCCTGTAAATATAGTTGCTTCATCACTCAATGGTGTCGCTGGTGGTGGTGCTATATTTTTAATCTGTAGAAAAAAAAGTTTTATTTTTTATGTAAATTTTTTTATAGTTAATAAACTTTGTCAATTTCTCATAGCCATTGTCCCACTATCACTACCACCACCACCTGAACAATTAAAAGAAGAAGAAAAAAAAGTTACATTGCCTTATGTCTTTCATAATGTCAACTGAACATGTTAAAAAATATATTTTTTTTTAAGCTCCTGCTGAAGATAGCTTCGAATATTGAACTTTGTATTTTTTAAAAGTATAAATGCCACAAAAAGGTATTTTTCAAAAATAGGGGGCAATTGCTCCTTATATCTCAATTGTCACCACTACTATCCTAAGCTCCTGCTGGAGCTAGCTTCGAATATTGAATTTTTAAAAGTATAAATGCCACAAAAAGGTATTTTTTCAAAAAATAGGGGGCAATTGCTCCTTATATCTCAATTGTCACCACTACTATCCTAAGCTCCTGCTGAAGATAGCTTCGAATATTGAACTTTGTATTTTTTAAAAGTATAAATGCCACAAAAAGGTATTTTTCAAAAATAGGGGGCAATTGCTCCTTATATCTCAATTGTCACCACTACTATCCTAAGCTCCTGCTGGAGCTAGCTTCGAATATTGAATTTTTTAAAAGTATAAATGCCACAAAAAGGTATTTTTTCAAAAATAGGGGCAATTGCTCCTTATATCTCAATTGTCACCACTACTATCCTAAGCTCCTGCTGAAGATAGCTTCGAATATTGAACTTTGTATTTTTTAAAAGTATAAATGTCACAAAAAGGTATTTTTTTTTCAAAAATAGGGGGCTATTGAATTTTTAAAAGTATAAATGCCACAAAAAGGTATTTTTTCAAAAAATAGGGGGCAATTGCTCCTTATATCTCAATTGTCACCACTACTATCCTAAGCTCCTGCTGAAGATAGCTTCGAATATTGAACTTTGTATTTTTTTAAAAGTATAAATGCCACAAAAAGGTATTTTTCAAAAATAGGGGGCAATTGCTCCTTATATCTCAATTGTCACCACTACTATCCTAAGCTCCTGCTGGAGCTAGCTTCGAATATTGAATTTTTTAAAAGTATAAATGCCACAAAAAGGTATTTTTTCAAAAATAGGGGGCAATTGCTCCTTATATCTCAATTGTCACCACTACTATCCTAAGCTCCTGCTGAAGATAGCTTCGAATATTGAACTTTGTATTTTTTAAAAGTATAAATGTCACAAAAAGGTATTTTTTTTCAAAAATAGGGGGCAATTGCTCCTTATATCTCAATTGTCACCACTACTATCCTAAGCTCCTGCTGAAGATAGCTTCGAATATTGAACTTTGTATTTTTTAAAAGTATAAATGTCACAAAAAGGTATTTTTTCAAAAATAGGGGGCAATTGTCCCCACTACTATCCTAAGCTCCTGCTGAAGATAGGTTCGAATATTGAACTTTGTATTTTTTTTAAAAGTATAAATGCCACAAAAAGGTATTTTTTCAAAAATAGGGGGCAATTGCTCCTTATATCTCAATTGTCACCACTACTATCCTAAGCTCCTGCTGAAGATAGCTTCGAATATTGAACTTTGTATTTTTTTTAAAAGTATAAATGCCACAAAAAGGTATTTTTTCAAAAATAGGGGGCAATTGCTCCTTATATCTAAATTGTCACCACTACTATCCTAAGCTCCTGCTGAAGCTAGTTTCGAATATTGAACTTTGTATTTTTTAAAAGTATAAACCCCATATGTCGGTGGTTGATGGTGCTACCTTCTCAATAATCCGTATTTTCCTGTGTCTTTTGCCAACGGATTTGTTTGAAGTTGACCTGGGCTAAATAAATGCTTGTAAGAGAGAGAAGAACTTTTTTCTCCATCCATATCAACAATTAAAGTGCAATTAAAATGTTGGATGGTCCTTTTTTAGAACCCTCCCTCCCCTCCCCCTCTCCCGGGGAGGACCTTGGGAACCGGGAGCTTCCTTCGATGTAGGAGGATCGATACCCTTTCGAGTTAGGGGGGTATCGGACTTCACAACACTGTTCAAATAGAACAACCTCAAATTCTTTCTCGAAAACACCTAAGTGTTTCAATGAAATGACCAAAAACGGCTTCACCCAAATAATGTTTCTTAACATTGCTGCGAAGACATATTTGGAAATTATCAAAAAACCTTTTTCCCTGTGTAAATTGCTTATTGAAGATATACATCTTGCTATTTAAAGTCCGCTTTGCATGCGACCCACTTAGAATTCATATCGGATTAAAAAGCGATGGTAGATCTGATAAGGTAGCGGATGTATGCAAATGCATTAGGGCAAAAATACCAGTCTAAAAGTGCGCGTCAACTGTATAGTAGCAAATTGTTTTCGCTTTCGTTTTTTTCAAATAGTTAGTTTTTTTTTGTCTAAAAGGAATATTGGAATTATTGCATTAGAATGCATCTTGGTTAGAAGTTACGAGGTAAGGTTTTTTTTTCGTTATAGAAATGCATGATAATCATTCCTTTATACATATACCAGCTAATTTGGTTAATGAAAGAAAATGAAATAGTTTTTTAGAAACAAATTTTAAGTTTTACTCATCAAAAGCTATGCCCCTGAGAAAATTTACCTTATTTTTGAAAATAGGGATAGAAACAAAAAAATTATGTATATACTTACAAATTCTGACTGGACTTCTATATCTGAACTCCTTGGCAAAACTTGAGGGGGGTTAAGGTCACAATCTTCAGTAGGCTGAGCTGAGGCATATAAAGCAGTCCACTCCCTTTTCAAGTTCCTTCCAGCTGGCATGGAGCTAACACGGGGGTCAGAGGACCCTGTCATTAAAAGATTCGCAGGCATTGGCTGGTCGAGGTCTTGTGTAGTTCTAGTAGCGAATTTGGGGTGTTCCCATTTGAGCGCTTTCCCATTTGAGCGCCACGGAATTTTGTTCCATTTGAGCGCCACGGAATTTTGTTCCCGTTTGAGCGCCACGGAGTACCATTTGAGCGCCAAACCCAAAATTGTGATTTTGCGGTGGATGAAGCGTGGTTTGCTGCCACATTGACCTGTACAAATATTTATTGCCACGAAGACAACGAACAAAACTGAGGATTTTATTGGGTCAATGGTTGTGAAATAACTCTGTACTGAGAGTTAAGAAGCTAAACGTTTGTTAAGCTTGTGAAGAATATAAGTGAAGATTTTACGCACGTTCATAGGGTAAGAACTGATTGCCGCTGAAGAAGGCTTGCTCGTCAAGTCGAAATATTCGGCTCTTTTTTTAGAGTTATTTCACAACGATCGTTTAGAAATGGAACGAAATCACCCAAAAATCGTGCCAAAAACGGATAATTCAAATTAATATATTGGTAAAAATACAAACAAAAACTGCTAATATCACACATCCGGCGAAATGTTATGTGCGACACCCAAGAGAAGCTCGTCTGCTGTTCGAGTTCCAGCCCTGTACTCCGTCGACAGCTTTTCGAGTCGTTCGTTCAGCCTTGCATACTTCTTGTTCGTCCGATGGATGACATGACCCTGGAGTAGCTGTGTCCTTGCAGAATCGACGACTGCTTGTTCTTCCTTCAGGAAAGAGATAAACTGCACAAGTTCGGGTGGTAGCGACCGACTCTTCGGTTAAACCGCATGTGCCATGATTCGAGGTCGTTGTTTGTCCTTCGCTGGATGCCGTAGACTGACCAGAAATGAGGAGGACATTGGTCGAACCACTGACGGCTGAAGTAAGTGACAAACGGACGAGCCGAAGGCCAGATACGAACGATGTGAGAAATGATTGGACCAGAATTGATTCTGACGATCGCTGGAGGTAGGAACGCCAGAGCCAGAAGCTTTCGAACGTAGAGGTTGAAGTCTGCATCGGTCATGTACAGCTCACGGACTGAGTGACGCCCCAAGTTTCTGATTACTGCTTGGCAAAAGTGGAAGTAACACCCACGGTGCTTGGCGGCCGGAAAAACTTGCTTCACGGATGTCAGCAGACCGGTCTCAAAATCAGAGACAAATGATAGTTACCATTCCTGAATCAGTGTCAGGTGGAAATTTTTTTTCACTTGGCAGGTTTTTTCTAAACGCGTTTTTTAACTTTTGGTTACTATGGGCCGTGGTTTCACTCTTTACTAGGTTGCAGCTGCCGCTGCAACCATGATGTTTTCTACAGATGGTGAGTGCTAATGGATTGTAAACAGAACTTGACTAATGTTTTTTCTTCTTTTTTTATTCCAATTTGCTTTTCATTATAGATATTCCTAATTTTAAGTGATATTTGGACTATATTCTATATGTTGAAGCAATAACAACATGGAATATGTAGTATTTATATGAAAAAGCTAAGTTTCAGAATATACCACTTTTTTTTAACCCTACTATCATTAATATCTTATTTTTAGAGAGGAAGAGATCGAGGGGGCTAGTACTGCCTGTTCTTCCAAGTAACGACAGGAAGGCACCAAGGATTTGCAGCGTCCCCAGAACTATTCAATACATAAAGTACATAAATTGAGGAAAAAATGAATTCGATGGATTCAACGAGTATACATGGATCGATGATTTGGCTTCCTTAGCAATTAAAGGTTGCTCCAACTCCCCAGTAACTCTCGGTTTTGTACCGAAATAGCCGAGTGAACCTTAAGTTGGTTTAGACACCTGCTTAGAATTCCCCCATACCTACCCTCAAATACCATCTACGAGTTTCATCCTTCCAAAGCTAGTTGGAAACGACCTCGCGGGCAACCAATGAAGGGCTGGTTCGAAAGCCTGTCCAATTTTCTTGCGTTAATTAACATCGACCTTGATAAAGTACATGTGCTTGCAATTAACCGAAGCAGATGGAGGAGTCTTATGTTACTTTAAGCCGAGTAACGTCCGACAGAACACGCAAGTCAATATGTTAAATTTGACAGAACTTCGGTTAAGATATCAAACTCTTCCTTGAAATGAACTGTTTATAAGTAAGGACCGAGTCGGCCCAATAGTAATCGATACTCTAAAGAAAGGAATTTGGCTAGAAATTATTACATCTCAAGAATTGCCTTTTCATTGGATTAAATAAAAAAAAAACAAGTTTTTTTAACTGAAAGTAAGGAGCGACGTTAAAACTTAAAACGAACAGAAATTATTCCCTATATGAAAGGGGCTGCCCCTCCTCAACGCCTCACTCTTTACGCTAAAGTTTTTTATTGTTAAAAAAATAGAATTGTGGGAAAATTAAACTTTAGCGTAAAGAGCGAGGCGTTGAGGAGGGACAGCCCACTTACAAAAAACAAATAAACTTATATATTTATAAGTTTATATAAGACTTGTATATTTGAAATCAGCATTAAAATCTGATTCTTTTGATGTATCTATTGGTATCAAAACCCCGTTTTTTAGAGTTTCGGTTACTATTGAGCCGGGTTGCTCCTAACTTACAGTTCGTTACCAAGAACTGTTTGATACCAAATATATAAAGTTCATTACATTCCGTATTACCCACAGTTTATAGACAGTAAGCTTATCGCAGATCATTTCTGGTCATCGTGAACAAAAAGCTCCTCCCACTTCTTTCTGCCTTAGCTTGTTTAGCCTGTTTCTTTCCACTCGCACCCCTGTCCGGGTTTTTATAATGGGAGAGATAGAGAATGATCATACTGCTATATTCTGTCTACTGTGGTATTACCCATCAAAATGGGAAAAACGCCCCAAAAAGGTCAGGCCTTTTTTCCTAATGACATCTTATCGAGATTTGGAGATAGCCATTTGATTTAGCATAGTTGAAAGGCCCAAGGTCTATGCCTTTGGGGATGACATGACCCCCACAGTCCTTGGGAATAAGTTAAGTTGTGCATTTTGCCCATTGTTTGCATAAGTATTTTTTGGAAATATATAACAGTTTTTGTTGTTTTTTTTTTTTTGGGGGGGGGGGTGGGGTGCGATTTTCCGTGGAGCTGATATTTCACAAGAAGAGTTTTCTGAGGGGAGGAAGTATTCTGGGGAAATTTTCTAGCCAAAGTGATACACGGGGGAAGGATGATTTCCTGGCATGATTTGAGAAATAGTCAGAAATTAAAAAATAGGGAAAAAAAAACAAACAGGTGTCTTCGACTGGGTAATATTAAAACTTAAAACGAACAGAAACCACCCCGTTTATGGGGGGGGGCTGCCCTTTCCTTATCCCTAGCTCTATGCTAAACTTTAACCTCTTGACCCCATTCTTTAAGAAAAGCTTCTGAAACACAGGGGCCGTGGAATTTGAATGAGAAGTTAATTTTACAGAAGCTAAAAGACTTTAGCGTAAAGAGTTAGGGTTGAGCCTCCCTCGTATGCAAATTAATTTATGCTGATTTATATGCTGTTTATTATATGCTGTTCAAAGTATTAAAAACAAATTGGCCCACCCCAAAAGTAAGATGTTCCTTTTCATTTTATGTTAACAATTGAACTTGCAGAATTATACTTAAAGCGTGTCTTCTGTAAAACACGTCTTCTGTAACGCGTTTTAATCTGTAAAACACGCGAGGCATCCACTCGACAAAAGCAAAGATCTGATGCTGTTATAAACAAGTATTCAGGGGTTTCTCACTCTAGGAACTATATTGAAAATTTAGTTTTTTGGGGTTTAGGGGGAAAGGCCTAGGTTAGGTTACGTATTTAATATATACTAAGCGGTTCTATCCCATTATCCGGGCCTCTCGGCTTAATCACTATTGACTGGCAATGATAAAACCCGTTTTGTGACGTCTTAACTGTAAGTTGTAGAGCAGGTAATGATAGCAAGGTTTTCATTGCGTATACGATATTAAACTGTGTTTTTTTGGATTTTAGGAGGGGAAAGGTATATAGGTTAGGTTAGGTTACGTATTTAATATATGCCATGCTTTACCCCACCCCCCTAATGTGCAAATATATAGCCCAAATTTGTTTCTAAACTATTATATATTCATCCTATTTTATTTTATTTCATTAGCATTAACCAAACTTGACTTTTTAGAGATGCCTGGATAATGTGAAAGTACCTACTAAGCTTTACCCCCCCTAATTTGCAAATATATAGCCTAATTTTGTTCATAAACTATTATATTTTCATCATATTTTGTTTTATTTCATTAGAATTAACCAAACTTCACTTCTCGCCTGTTTTACAGATATTAGAACAGTACCGTTTTAAGTAAAAACGTTACTGTTTACGTTACGGTCCTAAAAACGTTGCATTTTTGTTACGTTTTTTTAATTCATGTTACATTTATGTTAGTCTTTTGAATAACGAATAAGTTGCATATTTTCTGAGTAGGCTATTTTTTTTCCGGTGAAAAAATTCCGCTATTCCAAGTTTAATTACACTGACATGAGTATCGACATTCTTTCACATCGTGGTCATTTTATATTATCACTCACTTATTAGGATGAGAAAATACACATTTCGCTTACTTGCATAGTAAGTTAGAGTAACATTCACTTTCATGAGATTATCATTTGCAATGATGTGAGAATACTGAGAAAGCAAACAGACTCTGTAGTGGAGGAAAGATACGGAAAAAAATGGTCAAACCTCGGGGAAATTGCAACAATTTTTTTTTTTTTTACACCAAAATGTTCAGAAAAATCAGCTTAATCGCACAAAAAAATCCTCCCGAATCCTCACTGTACAAGTATCCCAAATTTGCCCTTGAAGGGGGAAAATGAGGGGGAAATCGATTTTTGTGGTTATAAATATTTTGGAGTTTGAATAGTTGTTTCCTATCAAATCAAGCATGCTGAATCCAAATATGAATTCAGATTTTAATTTTTCAGTACCCTAATGCCTATTTCCACCCATAAATGGCGGAGGGTGGGGGGGGGGGTAAAACTTGAAATTATGAGACTGCTGGATTATTTGGTCGTTTCATATGAAATCAATGGTGGCGAATTCGAAAATGAGGTTAAAATCTTGATTTTACGTGGTCAAGTACCTCATCTTACCTAAAACGGCTGTAAAAGTTGACCAACATGAACTAGTCATTTTAATCACTTATCAGTTGATTCACCATTTCCAATCAAGCTAGGAATGGCACCTTAGAATACGAGTCTTGAACAGTTTAATTTCAAACCAGCATTCCAGAATCCCCTCCCACTCCTCCTCAGTTTGCGGTTTCCATTCCTTAGTGTCATTCTTTATAGTCAGTGGAGACATCTACCATAGTACTTGCTAGAAGACTAGCGTGTTTCGAGGCTATATACAATGTTTGTGCCGTTTTTTCTTACTTCCGCAAAAAAAAAAAGACAAAAGAATAAAATGGGATCCACGATTTTTAATTGAAACACTGCACAATCTCGGCTTCTGCTCTTCGTACTCAGAGGTAAAAAGATTTGAGAGATGTGGAGCAGTATATCAAACGTTGTTGGAAGAGTCCAAAGAGAAAGCACATTTTTTTCAGTATGTAGGAGACAACGTCAATTATGATATTGCTACTATCGACGGCCTGAATACTTTTCATGGAATGGGTCTTATTGAAGTGTCTACACCTGAGTTTCCGGCAACGGAACTTTCAGTCCCAAGAAAAGAAGTAAGTGGAGATGGGATGAAGTCAATCGGCACCATGCCATTCTACACTTACCAAAAACCCGCCAAGTCACAACCAAGGACTTTTGTTTGCTTGACAAAAAATGGTGACACTTATGACAATGAATGGAGGTTGAAATGCTCTGGCCCATCTCTGGCTTTTTCAAAAGCTCATGCATGAGCTGGTCGGCCTTTATATGGTCAATACACCAAAATCTACCTCATCCGGGAAAATTGAATATTCGTTTTTTGCCAGGGATTAACCACAACCCAAGCGATATCTCCTGTGTTTATTCTACACTTATGCATGCTAACGAGCGCGCTAATCGAGCTGGAAAAAACTCTAGTCATTATCTTTGACCAACCGCTTTACTGGAAGGCGAAGTGTAGGCTATCGTCGATGCAGAGCCTGCCACAAGTGCTTTAAGAAATGCTATTGTTGTCCTGGGTGGATTTCACACACGCATGAGTTTCCTTGGAGCCATTGGCTTCCTTATGGCTGACTTGGGACTTTTGGAATCCTAAGTCAAGTATATGTGCCTAACACTGGGCGTAGTAACACTGGGCGTACAAGGCAAAGCTGACTCTCGTGCAGTGAGAGGACATGGTCTGTTGGAGGTAGCCCTTTATGCGAACCTCTTATCATCAGAACTGGGTAACAGAGCGTTCGATGGCAATGACATGCTACCAGAGCAAAACAAACGTACGAGTCTCTCCTTGAAGGAGATGACACCGACGAAGTACAGGTGTCGGAAGCAGCAGAGCATATCTATGAAATAGTTCAAAGTGCAAAAGAACGATTATCCGAGTCCAGAACTGCCCGTCTTTGGCTTCTGTATATGGACCTACTTGGAATCCTAAGAAAGAACCTGAGAGGTGAAAGAAGTGGCAACCTTGAGCTTTATCTACAGTCGTTGTTGGAATTGCTTTCTTACTTTGCTGCTTCCGGCCGCAATCTTTACACGAAGTCTACTTGGCTGTTCGTGCAGTCCATGTTTCAGTTGAGGAAAGATAACCCAGGGCAATACAGAACGTTACAGGAGTACCTGTTAATCCGAAGAACTGACAACTACTGGGCAGCATTTTCTCCTGATTGGGTGATCGAACAGACGTTAATGAGAAGTATGAAAACGAGTGGCGGTCTGACGAGAGGTAGAGGCATGACTGAATTACAGCAGACAATTTGGACATCTGCTACGCCTACTTTGGTTCTAGTTAATGAACGCATGCAGAAACTGACTGGCCTCGTGGACTTGAATATTGAAAATCACCAGAAGCGATATCTTCGAGGAGAGCTAGAGACATGGCGGACATCGAAAAGATAGTTCGACACATTCAGCCCCTAGAACCCTTGAGGCAGGAATCACAGCTGTTGAAAGTGGTTACTGGTGTCCGCGCTTCATCATCTGTAAACGCAGACGATGCCAAATCTGTGGGAGAAACAATTCTGAAGGATATGGAAGCGAAACACATTGACAAATAGGTTTTCAGGAGAAATGAGAAAGCTGTAAATATGGATAAAAAGTCATCTGTGGTGATAGATAGCGAGAGGGTAATGGTCGACCCAGCTCTAATCTTTCAACGTCTAGCTGCAGTGGCTAGCAACAGTGGTTCTGACTTGAATGAGGTTCTGTCGTTCGAGCTCTGTACTTTTCCACCATCGCTCTTTAGTTCGTTCGAGGTGATGAGGACAGCCGACAAAGCCTCTCTAACAAATGCACTGATGAAAACTGAGGGACTTAAGGGTCGAATGACATTGACATCCTCCCAGAGAGTTTTGGACGGTGGCTGGCTAGTCCATAAAATCCCGTGGACTGCCGTATCCACATATTCTGAGGTGGCAGGATCTTACGTAGATTATGTCACAAGACATTTCGGCCAGGCTGAAAAGAATCCCAAAAATAAACAACGCTTCATCGACCTACTTACTGAGAGGCTGGCGAACTCAAGATGCAAAGTTTTACATGCTCAGGATAATGCCGATATTTTAGTTGTACAAACTTTAGTCAGTTACGCTGAAACATCATCGACCACTTTTATTGGGAATGATACCGACCTATTAGTCCTTCTGCTGTACCATGCCAAGCTTGATGCATGTGATATCTTTATACAGACAGACACACATGGAAATAATGGATGAGTGTACGACATAAAAAAGATCAAGAACAAACTAGGAACCGAAGCAGCAGAAAATCTACTCGTTTGCCAAGCAATGTCTGGCTGCGATTCAACATTTAGACTTCACGGCGTAGGGAAACCAGCAGTGGTTTCCTTGTCACTTAAAGATGGGATTTTCAAGGATGCTTGCAAGATCTTCATGACACCAGGATCCAACTACCAGAAGATTGCCGAAGCTGGAGAGAAAGCTTTGCTCCGCATATACAAAGGGAAAAGCAATGAGAAGACCCTGAAAGATGTCCGGGTGCGAGCATTCACAATGCGGGTTGCAAGTGCAAATGCTTTTGTTCAGGTAGAGCGGCTTCCGCCGACTTTGGCTGCCGCAAAGTATCCCTTTTGCAGGTTCTATTTTCAAACAATGAAGTGGCAAGACACGTTAAATTCGCTAAAGCCCGACGAGTGGGCTTGGCGCCTCTCTTCGTCACGGAATATGTATCTTTCCATTATGACAGATGCTTCACCAGCACCGGAGAGCCTACTGAAGATGGTGTGGTGCCAGTGCACCAGCGGGTGCGAGTCGCTCAGATGCAGCTGCCGTCGGAACGGTTTGCCCTGCAGCTTTGCCTGCGGGGAATGTAAAGGGGCGTTATGCTCTAACGCTGCAGCAAGACAGGATGTGGACGATAACGAAGACGAGCAGGAAGAAGAATTAGCTTTAGGTTGTGCTTTAAAATCAAAATGTTCTTGTGATTAATTTACCTGAGTTCTAAACGTTTTTCTTTTATAACTGATTGATCTGAAGTTTTGATCTCATTAAAGAAGTGGTTTTTCAAGATATTATACTTATGAACCCCTCATATTACAGGCCCCTTAAAGGTGGAAATGAGGTAAATAGTAAAAAAACTACTTTTTGGCCTCATTTTTGGCAATACGGTACTTTATTTGATATAAAATGATCCTTTAGCCGCAGGAATCCGGCAAATAATGATCTGCGTACTTTACCCCCTTCCCGTTTCGCGAAGGTGAAAATTGATACTGGGGTACGGAAAATTGATACTGGGGTACGTGATTTCTGACGTCGGATTCAGATTCTTCATGCTTGATTTGATAGAAAACGACCACTTAAACCCAAAAATACGTCCAAATAGAAATTCTGATTTCCCCCCTTCAAGGGGAATTTCGGGTAGTTGTGCAAGGGAGATTCGGGGGATTTTTTTTTGTGTGATTAAGCTGATTTTTCTGAACATTTTGGTGTAAAAAAAATTCTGTTGCAATTTCCCGAGGTCAAACCGTATTTTTCCTCCACTACTGCGCTATCTTGTCAATAGTCACCAACTTGGATCAGTTGAATTTGAATCTTGTTCAGTCAACAGTCATATTGAAATTATCAAAGAGCTCGTGGTAACGATAACGAACTGCAAGTAAGGAGCAACCCGGCTCAATAGTAACCGAAACCCTAAAAAGGAATTTTGATACCAATAGATGCATCAAAAGAATCAGATTGTTAGTTTTTTTTTCTCTCAGGGGTGGTCGTATCAACCCAGTGGTCCTAGAATATCGTGGGAGGGCTCATTCAAACGGCGATAAAAAGTTCTAGTGCCCTTGTTAAGTGAATAAAAAATGGAGGGCAACTAGGCCCCCTTCCACGCTCATGTTTTCCCCAATGTCACCCGATCAAAATTTTTAGATAGCCATTTTGTTCAGCATGGTCGAAAAGTGTAATAACTATGCCTTTGAGGATGACTTAATCCCCCACAGTCCCCGGGGGAAGGGCTGCAAGTTATGAACTTTGCCCTATGTTTACATATAATATTGGTTATTGGGAAGTATACGGACGTTTTCAGGGGGAATTTTGTCTGGTAGTGGGGGGTGGATCGGGGGTTACGTGGGAGGATCATTCCACGGAAAAAGTTTTCATGGGGGAAGGGACATTTCTGCGAAGGGGGCTTCGGATTTCCCAGCATGATTTAAAAAAAGATCAGAAATTAAATAATGAAAAAAAAACAAGTTTTCAACTGAAAACTTTTCAGCATCAAAACTTAAAACGAAAAGAAACTATTACGTATGTGATTGGGTTCGCCCCCTAGTCAATACCTCGCTCTTTATGCTAAAGTTTTTTTAGTACTTTCATATGAGCTATTTATTCTAATTAACGGCCTTTGTGATTAAGGGGTCAATCTTAAAGAATTGGAAAAAATTCGAACTTTAGCGTAAAGAGCGAGGTATTGACTAGGGGGGTGAACCCCCTAATATACGTAATAAAAAACATACGAATATAGAAGTTCGTTACGTAATTTAATTCGTAAGTTACGTATATTTATTACTAATAAAAACGTTCGTAAATAAAATTAAACAACTTTCGAGAAAGCCATTTAGCCAAAAAAAATGAGAATTAATATGCAAATTTCGTTTTAATTATTCATGTACGGTGAGCCAAAATCAAAACCTGCATTAATTTAAAAACGTTCAGAAATTAAATAAAAAACAAGTTTTTTCAACTGAAAGTAAGGAGCGACATTAAAACTTAAAACGAACAGAAATTATTCTGTATATGAAAGGGGCTGTCCCCTCCTCAACGCCTCGCTCTTCACGCTAAAGTTTTTATTGTTTAAAAAAATAAAGTTGTGAGACAGAGTCAAACTTTAGCGTAAAGAGCGAGGCGTTAAGGAGGGGACAGTCCCTTTCATATACGGAATAATTTCTGTTTGTTTTAAGTTTTAATGTCACTCCTTACTTTCAGTTAAAAAAAACTTGTTTTTTATTTAATATGGAGAAGGAGCAAGCTGAAGTCAGGAAAAACAATTAATAATAAAAACATAGATACACTAAGAGAAGCTATTTTCTTTATAATTTACTTTTGGTACTTATCTGTTAGCCAGTACACACTCGAGAATTTGGATCTATGGGTGCGGGGTTGAAACAACTAATACATTTTGGAGTTAGATAGGGTATATATGATTTGGGCTTTGTATTTGCGCATTAGGGGGTGGGGTGGGGGTTAAGTAGCGGGGCTGCATGAAAAATGTAACCTAACCAAAATATCATCTAAATATTTGTTAAAATCTACCTACAATATAGTTTTCCTCCGAGATGAAAGCTAACTGTCTCCGTATACAATCAGCAATAACCCGCCTATTGTGTGATTTTATATATCCAAATGTTAAGCGATTTCAGGTCCTAGAGGTCGCAGAGAGACGGCGGTAATCGCATTTTGTAGCCCAAGCTCAAACTAAGAAACTTGCAAAATTTCATCCTCCTCCGACTTTATCTTCATGGGGTAAACTGGGCCGGAAGTTTGGACCCTCCCACCACAGCCCCCCTTTAACGTTGTCCGATTGGGCTGAAATTTAGAGGTTAAGCTTTCCTAGGGCCCGGGAGCTTATCCTCGAAATTTCAGCTCAATCCGATCACTCCTTCCCTGTTTTCAAAAAACCAAATATAGCCACTTAAAATTCATTTCTTTTTTTTTCTTAGCCACGCCTACAGGCCACAGTTGGCAACGGATCCGGTTGAATGAGGGCTCACTCGAAGCAGAATTCGACCTGTTAGGGCCTTTTGATATTTTCAGACCGAAAAAATTATCCCCCGAATTTACATTTACGAAAAACCTTAGTTTTTTTTCAAATAATACAGATAAACAGCTTAGACATGCTTTGTTATGAAAATATCTGCGCGTCAATTTTCATAACAAAGCATGTCTAACCTGTTTATGTGTATTATTTGAAAAAAACACGTTTTCTAAAGAGTTAAAGAGGCTGAGTTACAAGGTCAACCCTTAAAACGTATAGGGATTAGGAGGCACAGTTGGGGGGGCTGTTAAAGAGGCTGAGTCACAAGTTCGAACCTTAAAACGTACAGGGATTAGGAGGCACCCTGTACGATGTGATTTGAGTATTCAGGAATTAAAAGCCTTAACACAAGAATGTTCAAGAGCGGGGGTTAGGGGGGCGGCAGCCCCCCAACTTCAACTCCTGACACGATCAGCTAACAGTTAGTCAAGCAATAATAAGTAATAAACTGTACAAAACGTGCAAAAATTATTTGAAAAAAACTACGTTTTCTAAAGAGTTAAAGAGGCTGAGTTACAAGGTCGAACCTTAAAACGTACAGGGATTAGGAGGCACAGTTGGGGGGCTGCCGCCCCCCAAACCCCCCGCTTTCGCAGCCTTTAAATAAAAAAAAAGTTTTTTAAACTGAAAGTAAGGAGCGACATTAAATCTTAAAACGAACAGAAATTATTCCGTATATGAAAGAGGCTGTGCCCTCCTCAACGCCTCGCTCTTTACGCTAAAGTTTTTATTGTTTAAAAAAGAGTTGTGAGAAAGTCAAACTTTAGCGTAAAGAGCGAGGCGTTGAGGAGGGGACAGCCTCTTTCATATACGGAATAATTTCTGTTCGTTTTAAGATTTAATGTCGCTCCTTACTTTCAGTTTAAAAAACTTTTTTTTTTATTTAAAGGCTGCGAAAGCGGGGGGTTTGGGGGGCGGCAGCCCCCCAACTGTGCCTCCTAATCCCTGTACGTTTTAAGGTTCGACCTTGTAACTCAGCCTCTTTAACTCTTTAGAAAACGTAGTTTTTTTTCAAATAATGTGATTATAAGATGATAAATGTATTTTTCTTGGGGTACAACCCAACCCCCTTCCAAATGGTTGGACATAATACGAGATTATAAACAAAACTTGTTGTTTTTATATGGGTTTATGAACATCTGATACCGGACAAAATAGATTGAAACTGTCAAATGAACCTATTTTCGGTTATATTCAACTATACCCAAACATTGAGGAGGGGGGGGGGGTGATTATTTAAGGCGGATATTCCCGATTTTAGTGAGAGATACAAAACAAGTGTTTTTCACGGTATAGAGGGGTTAAGGGTTTCCCTGCCTTCCTCTCCCTTTAATTAGCACCCCTGTTATTGACTATTGTTGGATAATATTAAGGTTGTTGTAAGAGGCTCTTCCAGGCTGCGAATTCAGCAAAAAAAAAAAAAAAAAAAAAATATAGTTCAGGCAAATTAAGTGAAATATTTTAAAGATTTTAAGCTGGGTAGACAGTATATGTGTAATAAGGCGGACGAGTAACTTGCCCATGCCATGCAAGGGCAAGGTTAAGTAAGGAAAAGTATTTTGTATCCTGGGTCGAATCAGCAGTTTTTAGGGCAGTATATATAACACTAGCGTCAATTTACAGAATGTATGGGATGGAGGAGGGGACGAAATGCAGTTTTGGAATTCTAGGTTGGGTGCAAATTTACAGTTTATTCGACTATGTTTTTAATGAAAGAAACTTATTTTTTCTAGAAAAGGACATGAAAAACTAAATTATTTTCGTTAATATATTTTGACTTTTTGAGGGCGCCTTTTTTCGAAAACCAAGCCAATTTTCTCAGGCTCACAGCTTTTGATAAGTAACCATAAACTTAAAAAACTATATATATTTGAAAACAGCATATTTGTTTTACTTTTTTATGTATATATCGTCATCAAAATTCTTTTTTTTAGAGTTTCAGATGCCATAGCGTCAAATCACTCTTTACCTACAGTTCGTCACCACGAAGTGTTTGATAAAACGCGCTGATCTTAGCATGACAAATTGTATCCATCGAACTTTTTGAGCTAACGCTATTTCGTTCATTTAGGACACCAAAGAAATTTTTAACACCCCTATAAATACGTATAATTTTTTTTTAAGTAGGCAACAAAATATAAAATGTCAAAATTTTTATTTAAGCAATTAACATAACATGAATTTTGATTTCAGTTCCGAAAAAAATAGTAATCTTAATAATATTCGACAGTAGAATACACTTTTAAGCACATAATTAATATAACATAAATTTTCATTTCAAGGGTTAGGAACCCCTTCTTAATGCACTCGGGAAATCTATTTTATTAGGCACATGGGTTAATGGAAATAAATCATAACCTTCAACAGCCCCTGGGGAAAGGTATTTAAGTTACAAATTTAAAAACTGTTTACGTATAGTATTTGTTATTGGACGCATACATTTTTAGGGGGCGGTGGTTAAATTTAACACGCAACCGTGATCTCTCTGTACCTTTAAAGGGGGTTACCCGGACCCCAGCCATTTAAACATTTGCCTCTCAATTACTTGGACTATCTATCTTGGCGTTTCTCTTTCTACAATTAGCCATGTCTTGATGCAACCTACTGCAAAATGATGCAACCCCTCCATAATAGCTAAAAACAAATGAAAAGAAGCAAATACGATTTGCTTGCCTATTCCGTAGAAAGGACAGAATGGACGCTATTTGTAAACTATAATTTTGTTTTAAATTTTATTCTTTGCTCTTCTCCTCTCCCATTTTCACAACTGTGGCCAGTTCGTGTTTCTGAAAGCTTTAAAAAGCTTTCGAATTTTCTTAAAAGTATTGGTCCTGACTTTTGCGCGAAACTTTTGCCAAATTTACAATTCGCATTACGAGCCCTTGACCCCTATTGTCAGCGGAAAAGAATTTTGATGATCTGGATAATCAGAGGAATGGCAAACTTTTTCTTTAGATTACGGTCTTATTACAAATTGTATCCCTTGAACAACTCTTTGACCTTACACAATTTTATTCATTATGGACAGGAGAGAAATTGTTGACACTCCTATAGGTACGTGTTTTTTTTTGTATAAAAGTAGGCAAAACAAATAGAATATGTCAACAATTTTATTTACACAATTAATATAACAAAAATTTTGATTTCAGTTCCGAAAATCATTTATAATATCCTTCACCTTTGTTGCTTGTCTTCCTAAATCTGAAATAAACACTTTAAAGTGATATTTTTTTTTAATAGCGTGGGAATTATGGGATCCGGTAATATGAGATCCCGTCTTTGAGTCAACTTTGCATTTCTGTCGACCCTGTGATGAGCTTTTCTTAAAAAGTTTTGGATTTGGCATCAACGGAGGAGTAAAAACTTGCACAAAATCTTTCCTTGAACACTGTAAGGCTGAACTTTCACATCCTCTTTCGCTTAGACATGGACTGTTATCAGATTCATGTTTTATACAGCAGTCATTAAGGAAATTGCACAAGGATATGGGACTTTCAGCAGCAGTACTCTCTTGAACAGGTCTAGAAGTGGAATTATCAGGCTGTTTGAATGAAGTTTCCTCCAACAGGTGCCAAGTTTCGCCGGTATGTCTCCATATCTGCTTTCTTCCATCAAGCCAGATCACCTCATCAGAATATTTTGGTGCACTTAAAACTTTTCCAAATAACATGTCTTGAACAGGTCTAGAAAAAGAATTATCAGGTTGCTTGAATGAAATCTCCTCCAACAGGTGCCAAGTTTCGCCGGTATGTCTCCATATCTGCTTTCTTCCATCAAGCCAGATCACCTCATCAGAATATTTTGGTGCACTTAAAACTTTTCCAAATAACATTATAAATAGTTGTTTTCTCTTTGCTTGGTAAACTCAAACTATGCATTATTAGTCAGAACCATGCCTTATATTATGCGAGTGACGTCATACCATCCACCTTTCATACCTTTAAATGAAAGTGACGTCATCGCTTCTTGACCTTTGATGACCTTTAAAAATCTGTGTGTTATAAAAGTGAAGCTTGGCAAAATAGATCATCTGCTTAAATGAAGTATAACAAAATTGTTTTCAGCTTCACAACTTTGCTCAATCCCAATTTATAAGGTTATAAAGTTATGCAAATACATTTCCTAAATTTTGAAGAAAAAAAACATTGATATGGCTTAAATTCTAGGCTACTCAAATAACAGGAATTGCATTTTCAGAACTAAGCCAGAGAAAAGGAAACTGATAATTGAAAATAAAGGTAAAATGTTGTTTTGTCATAATTTCAATGGGTGAATCCCATTGAAAATTCAATGGGTAAAATTTCAATGGGATATCCAAAAGTAGCTAAAGTAGAATTTTTTAGTGCCTCTTGATTTTGCACCGTTATATTTTGAGCTTACAGCTTGGTTGAGATCAAGGGTCATCATGAGTCATCAAGGGCTCATCAGTAGGTTCATCAAGCTTGATGAGCATGGAGCTCACAAAAATCAATGTTGACTTTTAAGATCTGTTACCGGTTTTTTCCAGAACTCAGAATGATTTTAACTATGCTATATAGCTCTGGAGATTTTGTTTTAATAAAAGTCGGATTATTTCGTAAAGCAAAATTCCAACATTCAAAAATTTCCAATAAAAATTCGGAAATTTCTTCACCATTTGTTAAGTTTGATGATGAAAGTCGGTCATGAAACTGCAACTACTACTGCTACTAAAGCTGTGGGTATTAAGGCGAAAATTTTGGGAAATCTTGAAACAGTGTTGAACTAAACCAAAACACACAATGCGCATACAGGTTGTCAATAGAATTTATTAGCCATGTCTCAGAAACAGTTTATCGCATTAAGTTGGAACTTTCAGCTTGTGTTGACGGGGATGTTGAAAAAAACAAAAAACAATGGTGCTATGTACATACTGGTTATAATGCCACTGTTACTACTACATCTATTGTTACTACTGAAGCTAAAGGAAGTAAGGTCAAGCTTTCAAGAAATGTTTAGGTGGATTTTACACTGAATCAAAACAAACTGTGAGCATGTAGACTCTAGTTTGCCTATGATACCAAGCTTCCAGGAATCTACCCAGGTAATAAGTTTAAATTCAAAGTTAAGAACAGATTTTAGTATTTTAAGTGGATCCAGAAGTAATTGTCTGAAAAACTACCTCATACAACCAAATACTTTTGCCCTCTCGAAGACGAGCAGGAAGAAGAATTAGCTTTAGGTTGTGCTTTAAAATCAAAATGTTCTTGTGATTAATTTACCTGAGTTCTAAACGTTTTTCTTTTATAACTGATTGATCTGAAGTTTTGATCTCAATTAAAGAAGTGGTTTTTCAAGATATTATACTTATCAACCCCTCATATTATAGGCCCCTTAAAGGTGGAAATGAGGTAAATAGTAAAAAAAACTACTTTTTGGCCACATTTTTGGCAATACGGTCTTTATTTGATATAAAATGATCCTTTAGCCGCAGGAATCCGGCAAATAATGATCTGCGTACTTTACCCCCTCCCCGTTTCGTGAAGGTGAAAATTGATACTGGGGTACGGAAAACGTGATTTCTGACGTCGGATTCAGATTCTTCATGCTTGATTTGATAGAAAACGACCACTTAAACCCAAAAATACGTCCAAATAGAAATTCTGATTTCCCCCCTTCAAGGGGGATTTCGGGTAGTTGTGCAAGGGAGATTCGGGGGAATTTTTTTTTATGTGATTAAGCTGATTTTTCTGAACATTTTGGTGTAAAAAAAAAAAAATCTGTAGCAATTTCCCCGAGGTCAAACCGTATTTTTCCTCCACTACTGCACTATCTTGTCAATAGTCACCAACTTGGATCAGATGAATTTGAATCTTGTTCAGTCAACAGTCATATTGAAATTATCAATGAGTTCGTGGTAACGATAAGGAACTGCAAGTAAGGAGCAACCCGGCTCAATAGTAACCGAAACCCTAAAAAGGAATTTTGATACCAATAGATGCATCAAAAGAATCAGATTGTTAGTTGTTTTTTTTTTTCTCTCAGGGGTGATCGTATCAACCCAGTGGTCCTAGAATATCGTGGGAGGGCTCATTCAATCGGCGATAAAAAGTTCTAGTGCCCTTGTTAAGTGACTAAAAAAATGGAGGGCAACTAGGCCCCCTTCCACGCTCATGTTTTCCCCAAAGTCACCCGATCAAAAATTTTATATAGCCATTTTGTTCAGCATGGTCGAAAAGTGTAATAACTATACCTTTGAGGATGACTTCATCCCCCACAGTCCCCGGGGGAAGGGCTGCAAGTTATGAACTTTTCCCTATGTTTACATATAATATTGGTTATTGGGAAGTATACGGACGTTTTCAGGGGAATTTTGTCTGGTAGTGGGGGGTGGATCGGGGGTTACGTAGGAGGATCATTCCACGGAAGAAGTTTTCATGAGGGAAGGGACATTGCTGTGAAGGGGGCTTCAGATTTCCCAGCATGATTTAAAAAAAGATCAGAAATTAAATAATAAAAAAAAAAAAACAAGTTTTCAACTGAAAACTTTTCAACATCAAAACTTAAAACGAAAAGAAACTATTACGTATGTGATTGGGTTCGCCCCCTAGTCAATACCTCGCTCTTTATGCTAAAGTTTTTTTAGTACTTTCATATGAGCTATTTATTCTAATTAACGGCCTTTGTGATTAAGGGGTCATTCTTAAAGAATTGGAAAAAATTCGAGCTTTAGCGTAAAGAGCGAGGTAATGACTAGGGGGGCGAACCCCCCTAATATACGTAATAAAAACATACGAATATAGAAGTTCGTTACGTAATTTAATTCGTAAGTTACGTATATTTATTACTAATAAAAACGTTCGTAAATAAAATTAAACAACTTTCGAGAAAGCCATTTAGCGAAAAAAAAATGAGAATTAATATACAAATTTCGTTTTAATTATTCATGTACGGTGAGCCAAAATCAAAACCTGCATTAATTTAAAAACGTTCAGAAATTAAATAAAAAAACAAGTTTTTTTAACTGAAAGTAAGGAGCGACATTAAAACTTAAAACGAACAGAAATTATTCTGTATATGAAAGGGGCTGTCCCCTCCTCAACGCCTCGCTCTTCACGCTAAAGTTTTTTATTGTTTAAAAAAATAAAGTTGTGAGACAGAGTCAAACTTTAGCGTAAAGAGCGAGGCGTTAAGGAGGGGACACTTCCTTTCATATACGGAATAATTTCTGTTTGTTTTAAGTTTTAATGTCACTCCTTACTTTCAGTTAAAAAAAAAAACTTGTTTTTTATTTAATATGGAGAAGGAGCAAGATGAAGTCAGGAAAAACAATTAATAATAAAACATAGATACACTAAGAAAAGCTATTTTCTTTATAATTTACTTTTGGTACTTGTCTGTTATCCAGTACACACTCAAGAATTTGGATATATAAAATCAGACAATAGGCAGGTTATTGCTGATTGTATACGGAGACAGTTAGCTTCATCTCGGAGGAAAACTATATTGTAGGTAGATTTTAACAAATATTTAGATGATATTTTGGTTAGGTTACATTTTTCATGCAATCCCGCTACTTAACCCCCACCCCACCCCCTAATGCGCAAATACAAAGCCCAAATCATATATACCCTATCTAACTCCCAAATGTATTAGTTGTTTCAACCCCGCACCCATAGATCCAAATTCTTGAGTGTGTACTGGCTAACAGATAAGTGCCTTTTGTTTTAGATATGTGATTATAAGATGATAAGTGTATTTTTCTTGGGGTAACAACCCAAACCCCCTTCCAAATGGTTGGACATAATACGAGATTATAAACAAAACTTGTTGTTTTTATATGGGTTTATGAACATCTGATACCGACAAAATAGTTGAAACTGTCAAAATGAGCCTATTTTCGGTTATATTCAACTATACCCAAACATTGAGGAGGGGGGATGATTATTTAAGGCGGATATTCCCGATTTTAGTGAGAGATAAAATACAAATGTTTTTCACGGTATAGAGGGGTTAAGGGTTTCCCTGCCTTCCTCTCCCTTTAATTAGCACCCCTGTTATTGACTATTGTTGGATAATATTAAGGTTGTTGTAAGAGGCTCTTCCAGGCTGCGAATTCAGCAAAAAAAAAAAAAAAATAAATAAAATAAAAAATATAGTTCAGGCAAATTAAGTGGAATATTTTAAAGATTTTAAGCTGGGTAGACAGTATATGTGTAATAAGGCGGACGAGTAACTTGCCCATGCCATGCAAGGGCAAGGTTAAGTAAGGAAAAGTATTTTGTATCCTGGGTCGAATCAGTAGTTTTTAGAGCAGTATATATAACACTAGCGTCAATTTACAGAATGTATGGGATGGAGGAGTGGACGAAATGCAGTTTTGGAATTCTAGGTTGGGTGTAAATTTACTGTTTATTTGACTATGTTTTTAATGAAAGAAACTTATTTTTCTATTAATAAAAAATAAAATAAAATAAAATTTAAAAGAAATACAAGAAGAAGGGCAAATGCTCCTTACCCTTTCCTCTCAGAGACACTACAACACCGGGCAAATACGTGAAGGAATCGGAACAACTTTAGAAACGACACTACTTGTCACTGCCATGTCACTACATTGTCATTCCCATGTTTGTGTTAAGCATGGACATTTATACAGCATGGCAAACAAAAATGATCCTTCAGATTAGTTTATTGCAGTATTGTTATAGATCTTTTTACGATCCTAAATTAAATGGCTATCTTAGAATTTTGATCGGATGTCTCTGGGGAACAACGTTTATGGGGAGGGGGCTAGGTACCCTTCAAACTTAACAGTAACTTAGAAAGGGCACTAAAACTTTGGCTTCCCGTTCGAATAAACTCTCTCCCAATTTTAAAGGGCCATTGGCTCAATACGATCACCCCATGGGAAAAAAACACGCATCCGTGATCTTTCTTCTGCTAACAAAACCACAAAATTTCATATTTTCGTAGATAGGAGCTTGAAACCTCTAAAATAGGGTTCTCTGATATGCTGAATCTGATTGTAGAGTTTTGTTAACATCACTGGACTTTTTGGGGTTGTTTGCCCCCTTTTTTGAAAATTAGACAAATTATCTCCGGCTCATAGATTTTGACAGGTAACATTAAACTTAATATAGTTCAATATTTGGAATCAGCATGAAAAGCTTTCTTTCGATGTATCTGTTTTTATCAAACTTCGTTTTTTAGATTTTCAGTTACTATTGGGCCGATTCGCTCCTTATTTACAGTTTGTTGCCAAAAACTGTTTAATAAAACTCGCTGATCTTAGCATAACAAATCGTATCCCTTGAAATTTTCGAGCTTATGCTATTTCATTCATTTGGGACATCGAAGAAGTTTTGAAGTTCTAGAAAAGGACATGAAAAACTAAATTATTTTCGTTAATATATTTTGACTTTTTGAGGGCGCCTTTTTTCGAAAACCAAGCCAATTTTCTCAGGCTCACAGCTTTTGATAAGTAACCATAAACTTAAAAAACTATATATATTTCAAAACAGCATATTTGTTTTACTTTTTTATGTATATATCGTCATCAAAATTCTTTTTTTTAGAGTTTCAGATGCCATAGCGTCAAATCACTCTTTACCTACAGTTCGTCAGCACGAAGTGTTTGATAAAACGCGCTGATCTTAGCATGACAAATTGTATCCATCGAACTTTTTGAGCTAACGCTATTTCGTTCATTTAGGACACCAAAGAAATTTTTAACACCCCTATAAATACGTATAATTTTTTTTTAAGTAGGCAACAACATATAGAATGTCAAAATTTTTATTTAAGCAATTAACATAACATGAATTTTGATTTCAGTTCCGAAAAAAAATAGTAATCTTAATAATATTCGACAGTAGAATACACTTTTAAGCACATAATTAATATAACATAAATTTTCATTTCAAGGGTTAGGAACCCCTTCTTAATACACTCGGGAAATCTATTTATTAGGCACATGGGTTAATGGAAATAAATCATAACCTTCAGCAGCCCCTGGGGAAAGGTATTTAAGTTACAAATTTAAAAACTGTTTACGTATAGTATTTGTTATTGGACGCATACATATTTAGGGGGCGGTGGTTAAATTTAACACGCAACCGTGATCTCTCTGTACCTTTAAAGGGGGTTACTAGGACCCCAACCATTTAAACATTTGCCTCTCAATTACTTGGACTATCTATCTTGGCGTTTCTCTTTCTACAATTAGCCATGTCTTGATGCAACCTACTGCAAAATGATGCAACCCCTCCATAATAGCTAAAAACAAATGAAAAGATGCAAATACGATTTGCTTGCCTATTCCGTAGAAAGGACAGAATGGACACTATTTGTAAACTATAATTTTGTTTTAAATTTTTATTCTTTGCTCTTCTCCTCTCCCATTTTCACAACTGTGGCCAGTTCGTGTTTCTGAAAGCTTTAAAAAGCTTTCGAATTTTCTTAAAAGTATTGGTCCTGACTTTTGCGCGAAACTTTTGCCAAATTTACAATTCGCATTACGAGCCCTTGACCCCTATTGTCAGTGAAAAAGAATTTTGATGATCTGGATAATCAGAGGAATGGTAAACTTTTTCTTTAGATTACGGTCTTATTACAAATTGTATCCCTTGAACAACTCTTTGACCTTACACAATTTTATTCATTATGGACAGGAGAGAAATTGTTGACACTCCTATAGGTACGTGTTTTTTTTGTATAAAAGTAGGCAAAACAAATAAAACATGTCAACAATTTTATTTACACAATTAATATAACAAAAATTTTGATTTCAGTTCCGAAAATCATTTATAATATCCTTCATCTTTGTTGCTTGTCTTCCTAAATCTGAAATAAACACTTTAAAGTGATATTTTTTTTTAATAGCGTGGGAATTATGGGATCCGGTAATATGAGATCCCGTCTTTGAGTCAACTTGCATTTCTGTCGACCCTGTGATGAGCTTTTCTCAAAAAGTTTTGGATTTGGCATCAACGGAGGAGTAAAAACTTGCACAAAATCTTTCCTTGAACACTGTAAGGCTGAACTTTCACATCCTCTTTCGCTTAGACATGGACTGTTATCAGATTCATGTTTTATACAGCAGTCATTAAGGAAATTGCACAAGGATATGGGACTTTCAGCAGCAGTACTCTCTTGAACAGGTCTAGAAGTGAAATTATCAGGCTGTTTGAATGAAGTTTCCTCCAACAGGTGCCAAGTTTCGCCGGTATGTCTCCATATCTGCTTTCTTCCATCAAGCCAGATCACCTCATCAGAATATTTTGGTGCACTTAAAACTTTTCCAAATAACATGTCTTGAACAGGTCTAGAAAAAGAATTATCAGGTTGCTTGAATGAAATCTCCTCCAGCTGGTGCCAGGTTTCGCCGTTATGTCTCCATATCTGCTTTCTTCCATCAAGCCAGATCACCTCATCAGGATATCTTGGTGCACTTAAAACTTTTCCAAATAACATTATAAATAGTTGTTTTCTCTTTGCTTGGTAAACTCAAACTATGCATTATTAGTCAGAACCATGCCTTATATTATGCGAGTGACGTCATACCATCCACCCTCTCATACCTTTAAATGAAAGTGACGTCATCGCTTCTTGACCTTTGATGACCTTTAAAAATCTGTGTGTTATAAAAGTGAAGCCTTGCAAAATAGATCATCTGCTTAAATGAAGTACAACAAAATTGTTTTCAGCTTCACAACTTTGCTCAATCCCAATTTATAAGGTTATAAAGTTATGCAAATACATTTCCTAAATTTTGAAGAAAAAAAACATTGATATGGCTTAAATTCTAGGCTACTCAAATAACAGGAATTGCATTTTCAGAACTAAGCCAGAGAAAAGGAAACTGATAATTGAAAATTAAGGTAAAATGTTGTTTTGTCATAATTTCAATGGGTGAATCCCATTGAAAATTCAATGGGTAAAATTTCAATGGGATATCCAAAAGTAGCTAAAGTAGAATTTTACCCAAAAAGTAAAGCAATTAGTGCCTTTTGATTTTGCATCGTTATATTTTGAGCTTACAGCTTGGTTGAGATCAAGGGTCATCATGTGTCATCAAGGGCTCATCAACAGGTTCATCAAGCTTGATGAGCATGGAGCTCACAAAAATCAATGTTGACTTTTAAGATCTGTTACCGGTTTTTTTCCGGAACTCATAATGATTTTAACTATGCTATATAGCTCTGGAGATTTTGTTTTAATAAAAGTCGGATTATTTCGTAAAGCAAAATTCCAACATTCAAAAATTTCCAATAAAAATTCGGAAATTTCTTCACCATTTGTTAAGTTTGATGATGAAAGTCGTTCAAGAAAACAGCATGTGCGCGCCGGTTACGTCATTCGCCTATTGAAATTTTCAGTGTAGGCTATTGAAAGGTTTATCTAAAATATTTTGACTGAGAAGTATTTTGCCTCAGATATCAGTATCTTTTCAAACCGAAATAACCCACAAGGGTTCAAAAATGGAATAGAAGAAAGCTAATAAAACAGACAGAATAGAAAAAGAATCTTTTGTTTCTTATGTTTCTTCTGTTTCTACGATATAAAAAAAGCATTTGATACTCTAAATCATTCTATTTTGTTTGAAAAACTGAATAACTCTGGAATTCGTCGAAAGGCATTGGATTTAATAAAGTCATATCTACGAGATCGCGGATTCCAAGTAGACTTACAAGGCCTTCTGTCTCAGCCTAACTCCCTGAATGATATTGGAGTGCCCCAGGGGTCTATACTTAAACCGTTACTATTTTTGATATATATAAATGATCTCCCTAATTGTCCATCCTATAAGGATAGCCTAGCGCTTATGTTTGCAGATGATACAGTGGTATCTTTTGAAGCTAAAACCCCTTCATTATTGATCGAGAATTATGGCGTCTGAAATGAATTCAGTTATCCAGGGTTTTCTTGTAATCGTCTAGTTCTCAATTTGCCTAAGACAGAATTTATTGTTTTTGGGAGATCTAAGCAAGGAGTTGCTAAAGTTCGGATTGATGAGTTAGTTGTTTCTGGGTATAGAATTAGATGGGTTAAGACATATAGATATTTGGGGATTATTCTTGATATGCTTTTATGTTTCCGTAGTCATTCTGACCATCTCCGTATAAATTTAGCCCAAAATTTAGGATGTTTACATCGATTAAAGTATGTTTTTTCCTTTTTCAATTATTAAAATTCTTTATCATTCTTTAATAGAATCATACCTAAGATATTGTCCCATTATTTACCTAAATACATTTCCTAATCACTTTAAACACCTCCAGACACTGCAAAATAAAGCCGTAAGAATCCTTGGTAATTTCTTTCATCGTCCTCCAAGACTTCAAAATCTTTCTGAAACAAAAACATTATCTTTGTTTCTTCATATATTAAACCTTAATCAACTTAGGGAATTGCAACTATGGCTCTGGCATTATGATATTCAGTCTCCGGCGAGTTATTTTTATGACTCACAAATTCTTGTTACCCCTATTTGCTCACTCGCTTCTTCGTCGGCTCGTTTTGGAGCGTATAGAATCCCTTTGGTTAATTATGAAAGAGATAAATTTCCAATAAGATACCAAATCCCTTCTATAGCATAGGCTAAAATTAAATACTAAATTTAAAAATCTTAATAGCCGATCGCTTTTAAAGACTAAATTAGTAGAATATATTATTAACCTTTGATGACAGGGTGATTCTTCTTGATAATGTGTTTATTAGCATTGTTTTTAGATTTTGCCGTGCTGGGGTAGCCTCCTTTGTCCTTCTCCTTCTATATGTTATGATGTTTTCTGGTTTATATTCTTTATCTTTATTTTTGGTGTACTTGAACTCATTGTAATAATTTCTAGCCTTTCTTTCGAGCTTAGCTCCCTGTTGGCTTTAATGTAATTATTTGTGTTGTTTATATTTATATGAAATACAATTTATCTATCTATGTTCTCCTTGGAATCATAAGCCTTTCCTCGATTTCCGACGAGCGTTCTTTTTCAATATTTTTCAAAATTAATGCCTTATAGAAATTTAGAATGATTTATGTTTACATAACCTAAAATATAAAAGCAGTAAGTTATCGCACACATCAATATTTTAGTAGAAGCTAATTGTGTGCTTTAAACTGTGGATTAGGATTGCTACAGCATTGATACAAAACAATAGGGTATATAAGAGTGGGTACATTGTATTATTTTTTTTCACCAAGGTACTCCGTATGCAAGGAGTTGTCGTAGAAATTCCAAACGGAGCTTATTCGATTGAAAATTCAAAATTCTAGTGCCCTTTTTAAGAGTCGAAACCAATTGGAAAGCAACCAGTCTCCAAATACCTCCAATCAAATATTTGAGATATACATTTTGTGCAATATAAATGAAAGGTCCTGTAACTATGTGTCTGGGGATGTCAAACCTCCCTCCCCCCAGGCCCTTGGTGCAAAGGCTGCAAAATTATCAATTCGCTCGTTGTTTACATATAGTATTTTTATTGAGAAAGGTGGGCATGTTTAACCTTTAGTGTCAAAAAGACGAAGGGCATTAAATGAACCTTTCAGAGAATGTTGAGGGGAGTATTGAGCTAAATCAAAACACGTTATGTGCATACAGGTTGTCGAAAGGGCACAACTCAAGAATGACTAAGTGCATAATTTTGGAGCTTTCGGAAAATGATGAGGGGGATAATAAAGTGACCAATAAGGTAGTATTTGTATGCTACTCCCACAACTACCACTATTACTGCTACCACCACTACTACCGCTGCTACCACTACAAATATTACTTCCGTAGCGAACACTACAAGGATGAGGACATTGAAGAGAAAGTTTGAAGAAGTGTTGAGTAGAAAGCTGAACTAAATCAAAACAAACTATCTGCATACAACTTGTCAAAAGGGGATATCAGTTATATATTTGGAACGGCTTACCGTATCAAGCTGAAACTTCCAAGGCATCATGAGGGGAATATTCCAATGACCAAAAGGCGGCATATGCACACCACTGTTACTGCTACTATCACTAATACAACAGTACTGTTGCTACTACTGGTTCTATTACTACCATTACTACTTTGATACTACTATTATTACGACTAAGGGTATGAAGGTGAAAACTTGAGAGAATATTAAGAAGAAATTTGAACTAAATCAAAACTCATTATGTTAATGCAGATTGTCAAAATGGTGTATCTCAGGAATGGACTAGGGTATTAAGTTGGAACTTTCAGAGAATGCTTAAAGGGGAAGATGATTTGACCAAAAGGCAATATGTGAAGGCTACTACTAATGCTATTACTACTACTACTGCTGCAAATATTACTAATACTCCTGCTATTACATCTATTGCAACAAAAGGCAATATGTGAATGCTACTACTAATGCTATTACTACTACTACTGCTGCAAATATTACTAATACTCCTGCTATTACATCGATTGCAACTACAACTAACGCTTAGAGCATTAAGATGAAATTTCAGGAAGTGTTAAGGGGGAATTTGAACTAAATTAACATACACTATGAACATACAGGTTATAAAAAAGCAATATCGGTATTATCATAGTAACCGATAATTGTATTAAGTTGAAATTTTTAGTGCTTGATAAGGGAAATGTTCAACTTACCAAAATGCAATATGTTAATACTCAAGCTAGTACTATTAGTACTTCTAATACAACTACTGTGACTGCTAGTACAACTGTGGCTGAGGGCATAAAGGTGAAGTTTTCAGGGAATATTACGGGGGAATCAAAACACAACGTCTGCATGTAGGTTGTAAAAAGGCTGTACCAGCAATATCATAGGAAAGGCTTGGAGCGTGAAGTTAAAACTTACTGGGCTTGTTGTCGGGGATGTTGAACGAACCAAAGGGCAAAATTTGTATCCTACAACTATTACTTTGTCTTCTACTACTACTGCTGGCACTGCTACTACTATTGCAACTGCTACTACTACTACTGCTGCTAAAGTTAAGGCTACTACTACCAACTCTACTGTTACTACTACTGCAACTACTACTGCTACTAAAGCTGTGGGTATTAAGGCGAAAATTTTGGGAAATCTTGAAACATTGTTGAACTAAACCAAAACACACAATGCGCATACAGGTTGTCAATAGAATTTATTAGCCATGTCTCAGAAACAGTTTATCGCATTAAGTTGGAACTTTCAGCTTGTGTTGACGGGGATGTTGAAAAAAAACAAAAAACAATGGTGCTATGTACATACTGGTTATAATGCCACTGTTACTACTACATCTATTGTTACTACTGAAGCTAAAGGAAGTAAGGTCAAGCTTTCAAGAAATGTTTAGGTGGATTTTACACTGAATCAATACAAACTGTGAGCATGTAGACTCTAGTTTACCTATGATACCAAGCTTCCAGGAGTCTACCCAGGTAATAAGTTTAAATTCAAAGTTAAGAACAGATTTTAGTATTTTAAGTGGATCCAGAAGTAATTGTCTGAAAAACTACCTCATACAACCAAATACTTTTGCCCTCTCGAAGACGAGCAGGAAGAAGAATTAGCTTTAGGTTGTGCTTTAAAATCAAAATGTTCTTGTGATTAATTTACCTGAGTTCTAAACGTTTTTCTTTTATAACTGATTGATCTGAAGTTTTGATCTCAATTAAAGAAGTGGTTTTTCAAGATATTATACTTATCAACCCCTCATATTACATGCCCTTAAAGATGGAAATGAGGTAAATAGTAAAAAAAAAACTTTTTGGCAATACGATACTTTATTTGATATAAAATGATCCTTTAGCCGCAGGAATCCGGCAAAAAATGATCTGCGTACTTTACCCCCTTCCCGTTTCGCGAAGGTGAAAATTGATACTGGGGTACGGAAAATTGATACTGGGGTACGTGATTTCTGACGTCGGATTCAGATTCTTCATGCTTGATTTGATAGAAAACTACCACTTAAACCCGAAAATACGTCCAAATAAAATTCTGATTTCCCCCCCTTCAAGGGGGATTTCGGGTAGTTGTGCAAGGGAGATTCGGATGATTTTTTTTTGTGTGATTAGGCTGATTTTTCTGAACATTTTGGTCTAAAAAAAATTCTGTTGCAATTTCCCCGAGGTCAAACCGTATTTTTCCTCCACTACTGCACTATCTTGTCAATAGTCACCAACTTGGATCAGTTGAATTTGAATCTTGTTCAGTCAACAGTCATATTGAAATTATCAAAGAGTTCGTGGTAACGATAACGAACTGCAAGTAAGGAGCAACCCGGCTCAATAGTAACCGAAACCCTAAAAAGGAATTTTGGTACCAATAGATGCATCAAAAGAATCAGATTGTTAGTTTTTTTTCTCTCAGGGGTGATCGTATCAATCCAGTGGTCCTAGAATATCGTGGGAGGGCTCATTCAATCGGCGATAAAAAGTTCTAGTGCCCTTGTTAAGTGACTAAAAAAATGGAGGGCAACTAGGCCCCCTTCCACGCTCATGTTTTCCCCAAAGTCACCCGATCAAAATTTTTAGATAGCCATTTTGTTCAGCATGGTCGAAAAGTGTAATAAATATGCCTTTGAGGATGACTTAATCCCCCACAGTCCCCGGGGGAAGGGCTGCAAGTTATGAACTTTGCCCTATGTTTACATATAATATTGGCTATTGGGAAGTATACGGACGTTTTCAGGGGGAATTTTGTCTGGTAGTGGGGGGTGGATCGGGGTTTACGTGGGAGTATAATTCCACGGAAGAAGTTTTCATGGGGGATGGGACATTGCTGTGAAGGGGGCTTCGGATTTCCCAGCATGATTTAAAAAAAGATCAGAAATTAAATAATAATAAAAAAAAAACAAGTTTTCAACAGAAAACTTTTCAACATCAAAACTTAAAACGAAAAGAAACTATTACGTATGTGATTGGGTTCGCCCCCTAGTCAATACCTCGCTCTTTACGCAAAAGTCTTTTAGTACTTTCATAACAGCTATTTATTCTAATTAACGGCCTTTGTGATTAAGGGGTCATTCTTAAAGAATTGGAAAAAATTCGAGCTTTAGCGTAAAGAGCAAGGTACTGACTAGGGGAGCGAACCCCCCTAATATACGTAATAAAAACATACGAATATAGATGTTCGTTACGTAATTTAATTCGTAAGTTACGTATATTTATTACTAATAAAAACGTTCGTAAATAAAATTAAACGACTTTCGAGAAAGCCATTTAGCGAAAAAAAAATGAGAATTAATATACAAATTTCGTTTTAATTATTCATGTACGGTGAGCCAAAATCAAAGCCTGCATTAATTTAAAAACGTTCAGAAATTAGATAAAAAAAACAAGTTTTTTTTAACTGAAAGTAAGGAGTGACATTAAAACTTAAAACGAACAGAAATTATTCTGTATATGAAAGGGGCTGTCCCCTCCTCAACGCCTCGCTCTTCACGCTAAAGTTTTTATTGTTTAAAAAAATAAAGTTGTGAGACAGAGTCAAACTTTAGCGTAAAGAGCGAGGCGTTAAGGAGGGGACAGTCCCTTTCATATACAGAATAATTTCTGTTTGTTTTAAGTTTTAATGTCACTCCTTACTTTCAGTTAAAAAAAAAACTTGTTTTTTATTTAATATGGAGAAGGAGCAAGCTGAAGTCAGGAAAAACAATTAATAATAAAAACATAGATACACTAAGAGAAGCTATTTTCTTTATAATTTACTTTTGGTACTTGTCTGTTATCCAGTACACACTCTAGAATTTTCATATATAAAATCAGACAATAGGCGGGTTATTTCTGATTGTATACGGAGACAGTTAGCTTCATCTCGGAGGAAAACTATATTGTAGGTAGATTTCAACAAATATTTAGATGATATTTTGGTTAGGTTACATTTTTCATGCAGCCCCGCTACTTAACCCCCACCCCACCCCTAATGCGCAAATACAAAGCCCAAATCATATATACCCTATCTAACTCCCAAATGTATTAGTTGTTTCAACCCCACACCCATAGATCCAAATTCTCGAGTGTGTACTGGCTAACAGATGAGTGCCTTTTTTTAAATATGTGATTATAAGATGATAAATGTATTTTTCTTGGGGTAACAACCCAAACCCCCTTCCAAATGTTTGGACATAATACGAGATTATAAACAAAACTTGTTGTTTTTATATGGGTTTATGAACATCTGATACCGACAAAATAGTTGAAACTGTCAAAATGAGCCTATTCTCGGTTATATTCAACTATACCCAAACATTGAGGAGGGGGGATGATTATTTAAGGTGGATATTCCCTATTTTAGTGAGAGATACAAAACAAGTGTTTTTCACGGTATAGAGGGGTTAAGGGTTTCCCTGCCTTCCTCTCCCTTTAATTAGCACCCCTGTTATTGACTATTGTTGGATAATATTAAGGTTGTTGTAAGAGGCTCTTCCAGGCTACAAATTCAGCAAAAAAAAAAAAAAAAATATATAGTTCTGGCAAATTAAGTGAAATATTTTAAAGATTTTAAGCTGAGTAGACAGTATATGTGTAATAAGGCGGAAGAGTAACTTGCCCATGCCATGCAAGGGCAAGGTTAAGTAAGGAAAAGTATTTTGTATCCTGGGTCGAATCAGCAGTTTTTAGGGCAGTATATATAACGCTAGCGTCAATTTACAGAATGTATGGGATGGAGGAGTGGACGAAATGCAGTTTTGGAATTCTAGGTTGGGTGCAAATTTACTGTTTATTCGAATATGTTTTTAATGAAAGAAACTAATTTTTCTATTAATACAAAAAAATAAAATAAAATTTAAAAGAAATCCAAGAAGAAGGGCAAATGCTCCTTACCCTTCCCTCTCAGAGACACTACAATACCGGGCAAATACGTGAAGGAATCGGAGTAAGTTTAGAAACGACACTACTTGTCACTGCCATGTCACTACATTGTCATTCCCATGTTTGTGTTAAGCATGGACATTTATACAGCATGACAAACAAAAATGATCCTTCAGATTAGTTTATTGCAGTATTGTTATAGATCTTTTTACGATCCTAAATTAAATGGCTATCTTAGAATTTCGATCGGATGTCTCTGGGGAACAACGTTTATGGGGAGGGGGCTAGGTACCCTTCAAACTTAACAGTAACTTAGAAAGGGCACTAAAACTTTGGCTTCCCGTTCGAATAAACTCTCTCCCAATTTTAAAGGGCCATTGGCTCAATACGATCACCCCATGGGAAAAAAAACACGCATCCGTGATCTTTCTTCTGCTAACAAAACCACAAAATTTCATATTTTCGTAGATAGGAGCTTCAAACCTCTAAAATAGGGTTCTCTGATATGCTGAATCTGATTGTAGAGTTTTGTTAACATCACTGGACTTTTTGGGGTTGTTTGCCCCCTTTTTTAAAAATTAGACAAATTATCTCCGGCTCAAAGATTTTGACGGGTAACATTAAACTTATAGTTCAATATTTGGAATCAGCATGAAAAGCTTTCTTTCGATGTATCTGTTTTTATCAAACTTCGTTTTTTTAGATTTTCAGTTACTATTGAGCCGATTCGCTCCTTACTTACAGTTTGTTGCCACAAACTGTTTAATAGAACTCGCTGATCTTAGCATAACAAATCGTATCCCTTGAACTTTTCGAGCTTATGCTATTTCATTCATTTGGACATCGAAGAAGTTTTGAAGTTCTAGAAAAGGACATGAAAAACTAAATTATTTTCGTAAATATATTTTGACTTTTTGAGGGCGCCTTTTTTCGAAAACCAAGCCAATTTTCTCAGGCTCACAGCTTTTGATAAGTAACCATAAACTTAAAAAACTACATATATTTGAAAACAGCATATTTGTTTTACTTTTTTATGTATATATCGTCATCAAAATTCATTTTTTTTAGAGTTTCAGATGCCATAGCGTCAAATCACTCTTTACCTACAGTTCGTCACCACGAAGTGTTTGATAAAACGCGCTGATCTTAGCATGACAAATTGTATCCATCGAACTTTTTGAGTTAACGCTATTTCGTTCATTTAGGACACCAAAGAAATTTTTAACACCCCTATAAATACGTATAATTTTTTTTTAAGTAGGCAACAAAATGTAGAATGTCAAAATTTTTATTTAAGCAATTAACATAACATGAATTTTGATTTCAGTTCCGAAAAAAAAATAATAATCTTAATAATATTCAACAGTAGAATACACTTTTAAGCACATAATTAATATTACATAAATTTTCATTTCAAGGGTTAGGAACCCCTTCTTAATGCGCTCGGGAAATCTATTTTATTAGGCACATGGGTAAATGGAAATAAATCATAACCTTCAACAGCCCCTGGGGAAAGGTATTTAAGTTACAAATTTAAAAACTGTTTACGTATAGCATTTGTTATTGGACGCATACATTTTTAGGGGGGGGGGCGGTTAAATTTAACACGCAACCGTGATCTCTCTGTACCTTTAAAGGGGGTTACCCGGACCCCAGCCATTTAAACATTTCCCTCTCAATTACTTGGACTATCTATCTTGGCGTTTCTCTTTCTACAATTAGCCATGTCTTGATGCAACCTACTGCAAAATGATGCAACCCCTCCATAATAGCTAAAAACAAATGAAAAGATGCAAATACGATTTGCTTGCCTATTCCGTAGAAAGGACAGAATGGACGCTATTTGTAAACTATAACTTTGTTTTAAATTTTTATTCTTTGCTCTTCTCCTCTCCCATTTTCACAACTGTGGCCAGTTCGTGTTTCTGAAAGATTTAAAAAGCTTTCGAATTTTCTTAAAAGTATTGGTCCTGACTTTTGCGCGAAACTTTTGCCAAATTTACAATTCGCATTACGAGCCCTTGACCCCTATTGTCAGCGGAAAAGAATTTTAATGATCTCGATAATCAGAGGAATGGCAAACTTTTTCTTTAGATTACGGTCTTATTACAAATTGTATCCCTTGAACAACTCTTTGACCTTACACAATTTTATTCATTATGGACAGGAGAGAAATTGTTGACACTCCTATAGGTACGTGTTTTTTTTGTATAAAAGTAGGCAAAAGAAATAGAATATGTCAACAATTTTATTTAAACAATTAATATAACAAAAATTTTGATTTCAGTTCCGAAAATCATTTATAATATCCTTCACCTTTGTTGCTTGTCTTCCTAAATCTGAAATAAACACTTTAAAGTGATATTTTTTTTTAATAGCGTGGGAATTATGGGATCCGGTAATATGAGATCCCGTCTTTGAGTCAACTTGCATTTCTGTCGACCCTGTGATGAGCTTTTCTTAAAAAGTTTTGGATTTGGCATCAACGGAGGAGTAAAAACTTGCACAAAATCTTTCCTTGAACACTGTATGGCTGAACTTTCACATCCTCTTTCGCTTAGACATGGACTATTATCAGATTCATGTTTTATACAGCAGTCATTAAGGAAATTGCACAAGGATATGGGACTTTCAGCAGCAGTACTCTCTTGAACAGGTCTAGAAGTGGAATTATCAGGCTGTTTGAATGAAGTTTCCTCCAAAAGGTGCCAAGTTTCGCCGGTATGTCTCCATATCTGCTTTCTTCCATCAAGCCAGATCACCTCATCAGAATATTTTGGTGCACTTAAAACTTTTCCAAATAACATGTCTTGAACAGGTCTAGAAAAAGAATTATCAGGTTGCTTGAATGAAATCTCCTCCAACTGGTGCCAGGTTTCGCCGTTATGTCTCCATATCTGCTTTCTTCCATGAAGCCAGATCACCTCATCAGGATATCTTGGTGCACTTAAAACTTTTCCAAATAACATTATAAATAGTTGTTTTCTCTTTGCTTGGTAAACTCAAACTATGCATTATTAGTCAGAACCATGCCTTATATTATGCGAGTGACGTCATACCATCCACCTTTCATACCTTTAAATGAAAGTGACGTCATCGCTTCTTGACCTTTGATGACCTTTAAAAATCTGTGTGTTATAAAAGTGAAGCCTTGCAAAATAGATCATCTGCTTAAATGAAGTACAACAAAATTGTTTTCAAATTCACAACTTTGCTCAATCCCAATTTGTAAGGTTATAAAGTTATGCAAATACATTTCCTAAATTTTGAAGAAAAAAAAACATTGATATGGCTTAAATTCTAGGCTACTCAAATAACAGGAATTGCATTTTCAGAACTAGGCCAGAGAAACGGAAACTGATAATTGAAAATTAAAGTAAAATGTTGTTTTGTCATAATTTCAATGGGTGAATCCCATTGAAAATTCAATGGGTAAAATTTCAATGGGATATCCAAAAGTAGCTAAAAGGCCTTCTATCTCAGCCTAACTCCCTTAATGATATTGGAGTGCCCCAGGGGTCTATACTTGGACCGTTACTATTTTTGATATATATAAATGATCTCCCTAATTGTCCATCCTATAAGGATAGCCTAGCGCTTATGTTTGCAGATGATACAGTGGTATCTTTTGAAGCTAAAACCCCTTCATTATTGATCGAGAATTATGGCGTCTGAAATGAATTCAGTTATCCAGTGGTTTTCTTGTAATCGTCTAGTTCTCAATTTGCCTAAGACAGAATTTATTGTTTTTGGGAGATCTAAGCAAGGAGTTGCTAAAGTTCGGATTGATGAGTTAGTTGTTTCTGGGTATAGAATTAGATGGGTTAAGACATATAGATATTTGGGGATTATTCTTGATAAGCTTTTATGTTTCCGTAGTCATTCTGACCATCTCCGTATAAATTTAGCCCAAAATTTAGGATGTTTACATCGATTAAAGTATGTTTTTCCTTTTTCAATTATTAAAATTCTTTATCATTCTTTAATAGAATCATACCTAAGATATTGTCCTATTATTTACCTAAATACATTTCCTAATCACTTTAAACACCTCCAGACACTGCAAAATAAAGCCGTAAGAATCCTTGGTACTTTCTTTCATCGTCCTGCACGACTTCAAAATCTTTCTGAAACAAAAACATTATTTTTGTTTCTTCATATATTAAACCTTAATCAACTTAGGGAATTGCAACTATGGCTCTGGCATTATGATATTCAGTCTCCGGCGAGTTATTTTTATGACTTACACATTCTTGTTACCCCTATTTGCTCACTCGCTTCTTCGTCGGCTCGTTTTGGAGCGTATAGAATCCCTTTGGTTAATTGTGAAAGAGATAAATTTTCAATAAGATACCAAACCCCTTCTATAGCATAGGCTAAAACTAAATACTAAATTTAAAAATCTCAATAGCCGATCACTTTTAAAGACTAAATTAGTAGAATATGTTATTAACCTTTGACGACGGGGTGATTCTTCTTGATAATGTGTTTATTAGCATTGTTTTTATATTTTGCCGTGCTGGGGTAGCCTCCTTTGTCCTTCTCCTTCTATATGTTATGATGTTTTCTGGTTTATCTTCTTTATCTTTATTTTTGGTGTACTTGAACTCATTGTAATAATTTCTAGCCTTCCTTTCGAGCTTAGCTCCCTGTTGGCTTTAATGTAATTATTTGTGTTGTTTATATTTATATGAAATACAATTTATCTATCTATCTATGTTCTCCTTGGAATCATAAGCCTTTCCTCGATTTCCGACGAGCGTTTTTTTTCAATATTTTTCAAAATTAATGCCTTATAGAAATTTAGAATGATTTATGTTTACATAACCTAAAATATAAAAGCAGTAAGTTATCGCACACATCAATATTTTAGTAGAAGCTAATTGTGTGCTTTAATCTATGGATTAGGATTGCAACAGCATTGATACAAAACAATAGGGTATATAAGAGTGGGTACATTGTATTATTTTTTTTTTCACCAAGGTACTCCGTATGCAAGGAGTTGTCGTAGAAATTCCAAACGGAGCTTATTCGATTGAAAATTCAAAATTCTAGTGCCCTTTTTAAGAGTCGAAACCAATTGGAAAGCAACCAGTCTCCAAATACCTCCAATAAAATATTTGAGGTATACATTTTGTGCAATATAAATGAAAGGTCCTGTAACTATGTGTCTGGGGATGTCAAACCTCCCTCCCCCCAGGCCCTCGGTGCAAAGGCTGCAAAATTGTCAGTTCGCTCGTTGTTTACATATAGTATTTTTATTGAGAAAGGTGGACATGTTTAACCTTTAGTGTCCAAAAAGACGAAGGGCATTAAAATGAACCTTTCAGAGAATGTTGGAGGGGAGTATTGAGCTAAATCAAAACACCTTATGTGCATACAGGTTGTCGAAAGGGCGCGACTCAAGAATGACTAAGTACATAATTTTGGAGCTTTCGGAAAATGATGAGGGGGATAATAAAGTGACCAATAAGGTAGTATTTGTATGCTACTACCACAACTACCACTATTACTGCTACCACCACTACTACTGCTGCTACCACTACAAATATTACTTCTGTAGCGAACACTACCAAGGATGAGGATATTGAAGAGAAAGTTTGAAGAAGTGTTGAGTAGAAAGCTGAACTAAATCAAAAATAACTATCTGCATACAACTTGTCAAAAGGGGATATCAGTTATATATTTGGAACGGCTTACCGTATCAAGCTGAAACTTCCAAGGCATCATGAGGGGAATATTCCACTGACCAAAAGGCGGCATATGCACACTACTGTTACTGCTACTACTACTAATACAACAGTACTGCTGCTACTACTGGTTCTATTACTACCATTACTACATTGATACTACTATTATTACGACTAAGGGTATGAATGTGAAAACTTGAGAGAATATTAAGAAGAAATTTGAACTAAATCACAACTCATTATGTTAATACAGATTGTCAAAATGGTGTATCTCAGGAATGGACTAGGGTATTAAATTGGAACTTTCAGAGAATGCTTAAAGGGGAAGATGATTTGACCAAAAGGCAATATGTGAAGGCTACTACTAATGCCATTACTACTACTACTGCTGCAAATATTACTAATACTCCTGCTATTACATCTATTGCAACAAAAGGCAATATGTGAACGCTACTACTAATGCTATTACTACTACTACTGCTGCAAATATTACTAATACTCCTGCTATTACATCGATTGCAACTACAACTAACGCTTAGAGCATTAAGATGAAATTTCAGGAAGTGTTAAGGGGGAATTTGAACTAAATTAACATACACTATGAACATACAGGTTATAAAAAAGCCATATCGGTATTATCATAGTAACCAATAATTGTATTAAGTTGAAATTTTTAGTGCTTGATAAGGGAAATGTTCAACTTACCAAAATGCAATATGTTAATACTCAAGCTAGTACTATTAGTACTTCTAATACAACTACTGTGACTGCTAGTACAACTGTGGCTGAGGGCATAAAGGTGAAGTTTTCAGGGAATATTACGGGGAAAATTGAACTGAATCAAAACACAACGTCTGCATGTAGGTTGTAAAAAGGCTGTACCAGCAATATCATAGGAAAGGCTTGGAGCGTGAAGTTAAAACTTACTGGGCTTGTTGTCGGGGATGTTGAACGAACCAAAGGGCAAAATTTGTATCCTACAACTATTACTTCTTCTTCTACTGCTACTGCTGGCACTGCTACTACTATTGCAACTGCTACTACTACTACTGCTGCTAAAGTTAAGGCTACTACTACCAACTCTACTGTTACTACTACTGCAACTACTACTGCTACTAAAGCTGTGGGTATTAAGGCGAAAATTTTGGGAAATCTTGAAACAGTGTTGAACTAAACCAAAACACACAATGCGCATACAGGTTGTCAATAGAATTTATTAGCCATGTCTCAGAAACAGTTTATCGCATTAAGTTGGAACTTTCAGCTTGTGTTGACGGGGATGTTGAAAAAAACAAAAAACAATGGTGCTATGTACATACTGGTTATAATGCCACTGTTACTACTACATCTATTGTTACTACTGAAGCTAAAGGAAGTAAGGTCAAGCTTTCAAGAAATGTTTATGTGGTTTTTACACTGAATCAAAACAAACTGTGAGCATGTAGACTCTAGTTTGCCTATGATACCAAGCTTCCAGGAGTCTACCCAGGTAATAAGTTTAAATTCAAAGTTAAGAACAGATTTTAGTATTTTAAGTGGATCTAGAAGTAATTGTCTGAAAAACTACCTCATACAACCAAATACTTTTGCCCTCTCGAAGACGAGCAGGAAGAAGAATTAGCTTTAGGTTGTGCTTTAAAATCAAAATGTTCTTGTGATTAATTTACCTGAGTTCTAAACGTTTTTCTTTTATAACTGATTGATCTGAAGTTTTGATCTCAATTAAAGAAGTGGTTTTTCAAGATATTATACTTATCAACCCCTCATATTACAGGCCCCTTAAAGGTGGAAATGAAATAAATAGTAAAAAAAAACTATTTTTTGGCCTCATTTTTGGCAATACGGTACTTTATTTGATATAAAATGATCCTTTAGCCGCAGGAATCCGGCAAATAATGATCTGCGTACTTTACCCCCTCCCCGTTTCGTGAAGGTGAATATTGATACTGGGGTACGGGAAACGTGATTTCTGACGTCGGATTCAGATTCTTCATGCTTGATTTGATAGAAAGCGACCACTTAAACCCAAAAATACGTCCAAATAGAAATTCTGATTTCCCCCCTTCAAGGGGGATTTCGGGTAGTTGTGCAAGGGAGATTCGGGGGATTTTTTTTGTGTGATTAAGCTGATTTTTCTGAACATTTTGGTGTAAAAAAAAATTCTGTTGCAATTTCCCCGAGGTCAAACCGTATTGACTAGGGGGGGGACCCCCCCTAATATACGTAATAAAAACATACGAATATAGAAGTTCGTTACGTAATTTAATTCGTAAGTTACGTATATTTATTACTAATAAAAACGTTCGTAAATAAATTTAAACAACTTTCGAGAAAGCCATTTAGCCAAAAAAAATGAGAATTAATATGCAAATTTTGTTTTAATTATTTATGTACGGTGAGCCAAAATCAAAACCTGCATTAATTTAAAAACGTTCAGAAATTAGATAAAAAAAAACAAGTTTTTTTAACTGAAAGTAAGGAGCGACATTAAAACTTAAAACGAACAGAAATTATTCTGTATATGAAAGGGGTTGTCCCCTCCTCAACGCCTCGCTCTTCACGCTAAAGTTTTTTATTGTTTAAAAAAATAAAGTTGTGAGACAGAGTCAAACTTTAGCGTAAAGAGCGAGGCGTTAAGGAGGGGACAGACCCTTTCATATACGGAATAATTTCTGTTTGTTTTAAGTTTTAATGTCACAACTTACTTTCAGTTAAAAAAAACTTGTTTTTTATTTAATATGGAGAAGGAGCAAGCTGAAGTCAGGAAAAACAATTAATAATAAAAACATAGATACACTAAGAGAAGCTATTTTCTTTGTAATTTACTTTTGGTACTTATCTGTTATCCAGCACACACTCTAGAATTTGGATACATAAAATCAGACAATAGGCGGGTTATTGCTAATTGTATACGGAGACAGTTAGGTTCATTTCGGAGGAAAACTATATTGTAGGTAGATTTTAACAAATATTTAGATGATATTTTGTTTAGGTTACATTTTTCATGCAGCCCCGCTACTTAACCCCCACCCCACCCCCTAATGCGCAAATACAAAGCCAAAATCATATATACCCTATCTAACTCCCAAATGTATTAGTTGTTTCAACCCCGCACCCATAGATCCAAATTCTCGAGTGTGTACTGGCTAACAGATAAGTGCCTTTATTTTTAAATATGTGATTATAAGATGATAAATGTATTTTTCTTGGGGTAACAACCCAAACCCCCTTCCAAATGGTTGGACATAATACGAGATTATAAACAAAACTTGTTGTTTTTATGTGGGTTTATGAACATCTGATACCGACAAAATAGTTGAAACTGTCAAAATGAGCCTATTTTCGGTTATATTCAACTATACCCAAACATTGAGGAGGGGGGATGATTATTTAAGGCGGATATTCCCGATTTTAGTGAGAGATACAAAACAAGTGTTTTTCACGGTATAGAGGGGTTAAGGGTTTCCCTGCCTTCCTCTCCCTTTAATTAGCACCCCTGTTATTGACTATTGTTGGATAATATTAAGGTTGTTGTAAGAGGTTCTTCCAGGCTGCGAATTCAGCAAAAAAAAAATATATATATAGTTCAGGAAAATTAAGTGAAATATTTTAAAGATTTTAAGCTGGGTAGACAGTATATGTGTAATAAGGCGGACGAGTAGCTTGCCCATGCCATGCAAGGGCAAGGTTAAGTAAGGAAAAGTATTTTGTATCCTGGGTCGAATCAGCAGTTTTTAGGGCAGTATATATAACACTAGCGTCAATTTACAGAATGTATGGGATGGAGGAGTGGACGAAATGCAGTTTTGGAATTCTAGGTTGGGTGCAAATTTACTGTTTATTCGACTATGTTTTTAATGAAAGAAACTTATTTTTCTATTAATACAAAAAAAATAAAATAAAATTTAAAAGAAATCCAGGAAGAAGGGCGAATGCTCCTTACCCTTCCCTCTCAGAGACACTACAATACCGGGCAAATACGTGAAGGAATCGGAGCAAGTTTAGAAACGACACTACTTGTCACTGCCATGTCACTACATTGTCATTGCCATGTTTGTGTTAAGCATGGACATTTATACAGCATGGCAAACAAAAATGATCCTTCAGATTAGTTTATTGCAGTATTGTTATAGATCTTTTTACGATCCTAAATTAAATGGCTATCTTAGAATTTTGATCGGATGTCTCTGGGGAACAACGTTTATGGGGAGGGGGCTAGGTACCCTTCAAACTTAACAGTAACTTAGATAGGGCACTAAAACTTTGGCTTCCCGTTCGAATAAACTCTCTCCCAATTTTAAAGGGCCATTGGCTCAATACGATCACCCCATGGGAAAAAAAACACGCATCCGTGATCTTTCTTCTGCTAACAAAACCACAAAATTTCATATTTTCGTAGATAGGAGCTTGAAACCTCTAAAATAGGGTTCTCTGATATGCTGAATCTGATTGTAGAGTTTTGTTAACATCACTGGACTTTTTGGGGTTGTTTGCCTCCTGTTTTGAAAATTAGACAAATTATCTCCGGCTCATAGATTTTGACGGGTAACATTAAACTTAATATAGTTCAATATTTGGAATCAGCATGAAAAGCTTTCTTTCGATGTATCTGTTTTTATCAAACTTCGTTTTTTTTAGATTTTCAGTTACTATTGGGCCGATTCGCTCCTTATTTACAGTTTGTTGCCACAAACTGTTTAATAAAACTCGCTGATCTTAGCATAACAAATCGTATCCCTTGAACTTTTCGAGCTTATGCTATTTCATTCATTTGGGACATCGAAGAAGTTTTGAAGTTCTAGAAAAGGACATGAAAAACTAAATTATTTTCGTTAATATATTTTGACTTTTTGAGGGCGCCTTTTTTCAAAAACCAAGCCAATTTTCTCAGGCTCACAGCTTTTGATAAGTAACCATAAACTTAAAAAACTATATATATTTGAAAATAGCATATTTGTTTTACTTTTTTATGTATATATCGTCATCAAAATTCTTTTTTTTAGAGTTTCAGATGCCATAGCGTCAAATCACTCTTTACCTACAGTTCGTCACCACGAAGTGTTTGATAAAACGCGCTGATCTTAGCATGACAAATTGTATCCATCGAACTTTTTGAGCTAACGCTATTTCGTTCATTTAGGACACCAAAGAAATTTTTAACACCCCTATAAATACGTATAATTTTTTTTTAAGTAGGCAACAAAATATAGAATGTCAAAATTTTTATTTAAGCAATTAACATAACATGGATTTTGATTTCAGTTCCAAAAAAAAAAATAGTAATCTTAATAATATTCGACAGTAGAATACACTTTTAAGCACATAATTAATATAACATAAATTTTCATTTCAAGGGTTAGGAACCCCTTCTTAATGCACTCGGGAAATCTATTTTATTAGGCACATGGGTTAATGGAAATAAATCATAACCTTCAACAGCCCCTGGGGAAAGGTATTTAAGTTACAAATTTAAAAACTGTTTAAGTATAGTATTTGTTATTGGACGCATACATTTTTAGGGTGGGGGGTTAAATTTAACGCGCAACCGTGATCTCTCTGTACCTTTAAAGGGGATTACCCGGACCCCAGCCATTTAAACATTTGCCTCTCAATTACTTGGACTATCTATCTTGGCGTTTCTCTTTCTACAATTAGCCATGTCTCGATGCAACCTACTGCAAAATGATGCAACCCCTCCATAATAGCTAAAAACAAATGAAAAGATGCAAATACGATTTGCTTGCCTATTCCGTAGAAAGGACAGAATGGGCGCTATTTTTAAACTATAATTTTGTTTTAAATTTTTATTCTTTGCTCTTCTCCTCTCCCATTTTCACAACTGTGGCCAGTTCGTGTTTCTGAAAGCTTTAAAAAGCTTTCGAATTTTCTTAAAAGTATTGGTCCTGACTTTTGCGCGAAACTTTTGCCAAATTTACAATTCGCATTACGAGCCCTTGACCCCTATTGTCAGTGGAAAAGAATTTTGATGATCTGGATAATCAGAGGAATGGCAAACTTTTTGTTTAGATTACGGTCTTATGACAAATTGTATCCCTTGAACAACTCTTTGACCTTACACAATTTTATTCATTTTGGAAGGGAGAGAAATTGTTGACACTCCTATAGGTACGTGTTTTTTTTTTGTATAAAAGTAGGCAAAAGAAATAGAATATGTCAACAATTTTATTTACACAATTAATATAACAAAACTTTTGATTTCAGTTCCGAAAATCATTTATAATATCCTTCACCTTTGTTGCTTGTCTTCCTAAATCTGAAATAAACACTTTAAAGTGATATTTTTTTTTAATAGCGTGGGAATTATGGGATCCGGTAATATGAGATCCCGTCTTTGAGTCAACTTGCATTTCTGTCGACCCTGTGATGAGCTTTTCTTAAAAAGTTTTGGATTTGGCATCAACGGAGGAGTAAAACTTGCACAAAATCTTTCCTTGAACACTGTAAGGCTGAACTTTCACATCCTCTTTCGCTTAGACATGGACTGTTATCAGATTCATGTTTTATACAGCAGTCATTAAGGAAATTGCACAAGGATATGGGACTTTCAGCAGCAGTACTCTCTTGAACAGGTCTAGAAGTGGAATTATCAGGCTGTTTGAATGAAGTTTCCTCCAACAGGTGCCAAGTTTCGCCGGTATGTCTCCATATCTGCTTTCTCCCATCAAGCCAGATCACCTCATCAGAATATTTTGGTGCACTTAAAACTTTTCCAAATAACATGTCTTGAACAGGTCTAGAAAAAGAATTATCAGGTTGCTTGAATGAAATCTCCTCCAACTGGTGCCAGGTTTCGCCGTTATGTCTCCATATCTGTTTTTTTCCATCAAGCCAGATCACCTCATCAGAATATTTTGGTGCACTTAAAACTTTTCCAAATAACATTATAAATAGTTGTTTTCTCTTTGCTTGGTAAACTCAAACTATGCATTATTAGTCAGAACCATGCCTTATATTATGCGAGTGACGTCATACCTTCCACCTTTCATGCCTTTAAATGAAAGTGACGTCATCGCTCCTTGACCTTTGATGACCTTTAAAAATCTGTGTGTTATAAAAGTGAAGCCTTGCAAAATAGATCATCTGCTTAAATGAAGTACAACAAAATTGTTTTCAGCCTCAAAACTTTGCCCAATCTCAATTTATAAGGTTATAAAGTTATGCAAATACATTTCCTAAATTTTGAAGAATAAAAACATTGATATGGCTTAAATTCTAGAATACTCAAATAACAGGAATTGCATTTTCAGAACTAAGCCAGAGAAAAGGAAACTGATAATTGAAAATTAAGGTAAAATGTTGTTTTGTCATAATTTCAATGGGTGAATCCCCTTGAAAATTCAATGGGTAAAATTTCAATGGGATATCCAAAAGTAGCTAAAGTAGAATTTTACCCAAAAAGCAAAGCAATTAGTGCCTTTTGATTTTGCACCGTTATATTTTGAGCTTACAGCTTGGTTGAGATCAAGGGTCATCATGAGTCATCAAGGGCTCATCAATAGGTTCATCAAGCTTGATGAGCATGATAAAAGTCGGATTATTTCGTAAAGCAAAATTCCAACATTCAAAAATTTCCAATAAAAATTCGGAAATTTCTTCACCATTTGTTAAGTTTGATGATGAAAGTCGTTCAAGAAAACAGCATGTTCGCGCCGGTTACGTCATTCGCGATTTCGGGTAGTTGTGCAAGGGAGATTCGGGGGATTTTTTGTGTGATTAAGCTGATTTTTCTGAACATTTTGGTGTAAAAAAAAATTCTGTTGCAATTTCCCCGAGGTCAAACCGTATTTTTCCTCCACTACTGCACTATCTTGTCAATAGTCACCAACTTGGATCAGTTGAATTTGAATCTTGTTCAGTCAACAGTCATATTTAAATTATCAAAGAGTTCGTGGTAACGATAACGAACTGCAAGTAAGGAGCAACCCGGATCAATAGTAACCGAAAACCTAAAAAGGAATTTTGATACCAATAGATGCATCAAAAGAATCAGATTGTTAGTTGTTTTTTTTTTCTCTCAGGGGTGATCGTATCAACCCTGTGGTCCTAGAATATCGTGGGAGGGCTCATTCAAACGGCGATAAAAAGTTCAAGTGCCCTTGTTAAGTGACTAAAAAAATGGAGGGCAACTAGGCCCCCTTCCACGCTCATGTTTTCCCCAAAGTCACCCGATCAAAATTTTTAGATAGCCATTTTGTTCAGCATGGTCGAAAAAAATAATAACTATGTCTTTGAGGATGACTTAATCCCCCACAGTCCCCGGGGGAAGGGCTGCAAGTTATGAACTTTGCCCTATGTTTAAATATAATATTGGTTATTGGGAAGTATACGGACGTTTTCAGGGGGAATTTTGTCTGGTAGTGGGGGTGGATCGGAGGTTACGTGGGAGGATCATTCCACGGAAGAAGTTCAACTGAAAACTTTTCAACATCAAAACTTAAAACGAAAAGAAACTATTACGTATGTGATTGGGTTCGCCCCCTAGTCAATACCTCGCTCTTTACGCAAAAGTTTTTTTTAGTACTTTCATAAGAGCTATTTATTCTAATTAACGGCCTTTGTGATTAAGGGGTCATTCTTAAAGAATTGGAAAAAATTCGAGCTTTAGCGCAAAGAGCGAGGTATTGACTAGGGGGCGAACCCCCCTAATATACGTAATAAAAACATACGAATATAGAAGTTCGTTACGTAATTTAATTCGTAAGTTACGTATATTTATTACTAATAAAAACGTTCGTAAATAAAACTAAACAACTTTCGAGAAAGCCATTTAGCTATTGAAATTTTCAGTGTAGGCTATTGAAAGGTTTGTCTAAAATATTTTGACTGAGAAGTATTTTGCCTCAGATATCAGTATCTTTTCACCCGAAATAACCCACAAGGGTTCAAAAATGGAATAGAAGAAAGGGAATAAAACAGACAGAATAGAAAAAGAATCTTTTGTTTCTTATGTTTCTTCTGTTTCTACGATATAAAAAAAGCATTTGATACTCTAAATCATTCTATTTTGTTTGAAAAACTGAATAACTCTGGAATTCGTGGAAAGGCATTAGATATAATAAAGTCATATCTACGAGATCGCGGATTCCAAGTAGACTTACAAGGCCTTCTGTCTCAGCCTAACTCCCTGAATGATATTGGAGTGCCCCAGGGGTCTATACTTGGACCGTTACTATTTCTGATATATATAAATGATCTCCCTAATTGTCCATCCTATAAGGATAGCCTAGCGCTTATGTTTGCAGATGATACAGTGGTATCTTTTGAAGCTAAAACCCCTTCAATATTGATCGAGAATTATGGCGTCTGAAATGAATTCAGTCATCCAGGGGTTTTCTTGTAATCGTCTAGTTCTCAATTTGCCTAAGACAGAATTTATTGTTTTTGGGAGATCTAAGCAAGGAGTTGCTAAAGTTCGGATTGATGAGTTAGTTGTTTCTGGGTATAGAATTAGATGGGTTAAGACATATAGATATTTGGGGATTATTCTTGATAAGCTTTTATGTTTCCGTAGTCATTCTGACCATCTCCGTATAAATTTAGCCCAAAATTTAGGATGTTTACATCGATTAAAGTATGTTTTTCCTTTTTCAATTATTAAAATTCTTTATCATTCTTTAATAGAATCATACCTAAGATATTGTCCTATTATTTACCTAAATACATTTCCTAATCACTTTAAACACCTCCAGACACTGCAAAATAAAGCCGTAAGAATCCTTGGTACTTTCTTTCATCGTCCTGCACGACTTCAAAATCTTTCTGAAACAAAAACATTATTTTGTTTCTTCATATATTAAACCTTAATCAACTTAGGGAATTGCAACTATGGCTCTGGCATTATGATATTCAGTCTCCGGCGAGTTATTTTTATGACTTACACATTCTTGTTACCCCTATTTGCTCACTCGCTTCTTCGTCGGCTCGTTTTGGAGCGTATAGAATCCCTTTGGTTAATTGTGAAAGAGATAAATTTTCAATAAGATACCAAACCCCTTCTATAGCATAGGCTAAAATTAAATACTAAATTTAAAAATCTTTATAGCCGATCACTTTTAAAGACTAAATTAGTAGAATATATTATTAACCTTTGATGACGGGGTGATTCTTCTTGATAATGTGTTTATTAGCATTGTTTTTAGATTTTGCCGTGCTGGGGTAGCCTCCTTTGTCCTTCTCCTTCTATATGTTATGATGTTTTCTGGTTTATCTTCTTTATCTTTATTTTTGGTGTACTTGAACTCATTGTAATAATTTCTAGCCTTCCTTTCGAGCTTAGCTCCCTGTTGGCTTTAATGTAATTATTTGTGTTGTTTATATTTATATGAAATACAATTTATCTATCTATCTATGTTCTCCTTGGAATCATAAGCCTTTCCTCGATTTCCGACGAGCGTTCTTTTTCAATATTTTTCAAAATTAATGCCTTATAGAAATTTAGAATGATTTATGTTTACATAACCTAAAATATAAAAGCAGTAAGTTATCGCACACATCAATATTTTAGTAGAAGCTAATTGTCTGCTTTAAACTGTGGATTAGGATTGCTACAGCATTGATACAAAACAATAGGGTATATAAGAGTGGGTACATGTAATATTTTTTTTTCACCAAGGTACTCCGTATGCAAGGAGTTGTCGTAGAAATTCCAAAAGGAGATTATTCGATTGAAAATTCAAAATTCTAGTGCCCTTTTTAAGAGTCGAAACCGATTGGAAAGCAACCAGTCTCCAAATACCTCCAATCAAATATTTGAGATATACATTTTGTGCAATATAAATGAAAGGTCCTGTAACTATGTGTCTGGGGATGTCAAACCTCCCTCCCCCCAGGCCCTTGGTGCAAAGGCTGCAAAATTATCAATTCGCTCGTTGTTTACATATAGTATTTTTATTGAGAAAGGTGGGCATCTTTAACCTTTAGTGTCATAAAAGACGAAGGGCATTAAAATGAACTTTTCAGAGAATGTTGAGGGGAGTATTGAGCTAAATCAAAACATGTTATGTGCATACAGGTTGTCGAAAGGGCGTAACTCAAGAATGACTAAGTACATAATTTTGGAGCTTTCGGAAAATGATGAGGGGGATAATAAAGAGACCAATAAGGTAGTATTTGTATGCTACTACCACAACTACCACTATTACTGCTACCACCACTACTACTGCTGCTACCACTACAAATATTACTTCTGTAGCGAACACTACCAAGGATGAGGATATTGAAGAGAAAGTTTGAAGAAGTGTTGAGTAGAAAGCTGAACTAAATCAAAACAAACTATCTGCATACAACTTGTCAAAAGGGGATACCAGTTATATATTTGGAACGGCTTACCGTATCAAGCTGAAACTTCCAAGGCATCATGAGGGGAATATTCCACTGACCAAAAGGCGGCATATGCACACAACTGTTACTGCTACTACTACTAATACAACAGTACTGCTGCTACTACTGGTTCTACTACTACCATTACTACTTTGATACTACTATTATTACGACTAAGGGTATAAAGGTGAAAACTTGAGAGAATATTAAGAAGAAATTTGAACTAAATCAAAATTCATTATGTTAATGCAGATTGTCTAAATTGTGTATCTCAGGAATGGACTAGGGTATTAAGTTGGAACTTTCAGAGAATGCTTAAAGGGGAAGATGATTTGACCAAAAGGCAATATGTGAAGGCTACTACTAATGCTATTACTACTACTACTGCTGCAAATATTACAAATACTCCTGCTATTACATCTATTGCAACAAAAGGCAATATGTGAATGCTACTACTAATGCTATTACTACTACTACTGCTGCAAATATTACTAATACTCCTGCTATTACATCGATTGCAACTACAACTAACGCTTAGAGCATTAAGATGAAATTTCAGGAAGTGTTAAGGGGGAATTTGAACTAAATTAACATACACTATGAACATACAGGTTATAAAAAAGCAATATCGGTATTATCATAGTAACCGATAATTGTATTAAGTTGAAATTTTTAGTGCTTGATAAGGGAAATGTTCAACTTACCAAAATGCAATATGTTAATACTCAAGCTAGTACTATTAGTACTTCTAATACAACTACTGTGACTGCTAGTACAACTGTGGCTGAGGGCGTAAAGGTGAAGTTTTCAGGGAATATTACGGGGGAAATTGAACTGAATCAAAACCCAACGTCTGCATGTAGGTTGTAAAAAGGCTGTACCAGCAATATCATAGGAACGGCTTGGAGCGTGAAGTTGAAACTTACTGGGCTTGTTGTCGGGGATGTTGAACGAACCAAAGGGCAAAATTTGTATCCTACAACTATTACTTCTTCTTCTACTACTACTGCTGGCACTGCTACTACTATTGCAACTGCTTCTACTACTACTGCTGCTAAAGTTAAGGCTACTACTACCAACTCTACTGTTACTACTACTGCAACTACTACTGCTACTAAAGCTGTGGGTATTAAGGCGAAAATTTTGGGAAATCTTGAAACAGTGTTGAACTAAACCAAAACACACAATGCGCATACAGGTTGTCAATAGAATTTATTAGCCATGTCTCAGAAACAGTTTATCGCATTAAGTTGGAACTTTCAGCTTGTGTTGACGGGGATGTTGAAAAAAAAACAATGGTACTATGTACATACTGGTTATAATGCCACTGTTACTACTACATCTATTGTTACTACTGAAGCTAAAGGAAGTAAGGTCAAGCTTTCAAGAAATGTTTAGGTGGATTTTTACACTGAATCAAAACAAAACTGTGAGCATGTAGACTCTAGTTTGCCTATGATACCAAGCTTCCAGGAGTCTACCCATGTAATAAGTTTAAATTCAAAGCTAAGAACAGATTTTAGTATTTTAAGTGGATCCACAAGTAATTGTCTGAAAAACTACCTCATACAACCAAATACTTTTGCCCTTTAAAAAGCAATATTCGTTAAAAACTGCTAATTTTATTCCCTTCCAGCTTCCATCTGTAGTAGTTTTTCTGAACAAATCTACATGAGACTTTTCTGAACAAAAGAGAAAAAGACTTAAACATTTCAAAAATAGCCCAGGTTAAAGGTACATTTTAAAGAACAGCAAGTCTTACCTGAACATTCGATAATTTGATTGACCACCAATCATTTTTATCTCCGAATCATTGCAGATATGATTACCTTCAAACGATTGCCTGTAGATATAATAATGACTTGAGTTGAAGCTAATAAGGTGCCATTATAAATTACAATAACATTTGTTTTTCTGTTTCTGTGGACTGATGCTGACTTAATAGTCTAAGGTCGATAGTCTTTATCGTGTCAGTATTTTTTGTCTCTGTGAAGCGATACATACTTGATAACTTTCAGCCGACAAGTCTCATCGCTTTCGCACATGCTTGTAACGCTTAGTGAAGCAGATATGATAGTTGAATTCCGAGTCTTCACCTCGTTCGTATATCTTTTTAAAACTCGAAGTTTATTTGAAGCCGCAACCATCTTGTCCTGTTTGACACCGTCCTTCAATTTCTCTTAGTGCTCTTTTTTTGTCATCTGCTTATTCAGGTAGACTTTCGTATATTTGTTTAATTCAAAGTTTCTTTCTTCTATCTTATGATACGTAGATGCATTGATCTGGTATCTTGGTAACCCGAAGGCTATTTTTTGCCTTTTTCTCTTCGGTCTCAAGTTTATTTTCCTTTTTTGATTTATTCCTTGCTTAGATCTTCCTCTGTCTCATTTTTAACTGGTTCTGGATTTTCTTGCCCTGTTTTTCAGTTTCGCTCCTTTCCTCGGTCTCATTGATTCCATTTGACAAGTTAGTTGGTTGGTTCAGGAATTTGATTTATCCTTGAAATAATTCCAAAACACCGTAAAGAATTATTTGCTGTTTTTAATGGGAATTTTCTAGGTTTTTAGCTTTTGATTGATAACTTTTAACTTAATGAATTTTATATGTTTGGAATCAGTAATAAAAACAGCAATTCATTTGATGCATTAATTGTTATCAAAATTTCTTTTTCTGGAGTCGGGTACTATAGGCCCAGGTCGCTCCTTACAGCTCGTTACCATGAACTGTTTGAAATGAAGTTAACCTAAATGTGTAGGATAGATGTCAGGAAATGGCTTTACACTATGCTGCTACATATGAAGGACTGAATATTTGTTGGCTACTATTTTCAAAGGTAGCCACTACTAATACTTTAGGCAACGTAGATAAAACGTCTTTACATTGTTCTGCGTACTAAGGTTAAATAGAAGCAACTAAATATTTTTTTAGAAAATAGAGCAAACCCAAATCCGAAGAGCAGATGTCAGAACATATCTCTACACTTTGCAGCAGAAGACTTACCAATATTCCCATTTAAAGACCCCCCCCCCCACTCTCGGTAAACTCCCTGACGACGCCTTCTCACAACTCTCTACCTTTTGTGTCGGTAACCTACGAAGGCAATCTTTTTTATATAGTATATTTATAATAAAGTATAGTTATATAGTATATTATATAATTTTAGTATAGTATAATAGTCGCTACCATTGAAATTTTCTTCCGGCCCCCTCATCCCTCAATGGGCTCAGATATAGCCCTATGGTATTTTGAGGGAATGCACACTTTCAGAAATCACGTACAGGTGGCACGTGCCAGTGTGCCTGATGGCACGTGCCAGTGTATCTGGTGGCACGTGCCAGTGTGCCTGGTGGCACACTGCCACTCCATTCATGGCAGCATGCCAAATGTGGTGGAAACTATGCCGAATGTTGCGAAAACAGTGCCAAGCGTGGCGGAAATTGTGTAAAGCAACTATGCAGCATACGTAGGGTTCTGAGATGTACATGAGGGGACGGAAAGTGAACATCGGGCACTGAAACGCGGAGAAAATTGGCGGAAAGGGACATTTACAAAGATTGGTCATTTTTGGTGGTTTGCGTCAATTTATGCGACAATCGTTTCATAATTTCAGTTAAAAAAAAAAAAAAAAAAAAAACATCATAGAATTTTGTAAGGCACTAGGGTTCTTTTCATAACTTTTGGCACGTATTTCTTGTCAACCACGTAACTTTTTGGCACGTATTTCATTATTAACATTGGTTCAAAATGCCAACTTACAGATAAAAAGAAAAATAAACAAATTTATGTATAGCCTAGGAATACATCCAGGAGTTAGAGGAGCGTAGAGGTACATAATTGCGACAATAGACCAGATTTTGAAAAAAAAAAAAAAAACACACCATGGGGATCTAAACTGTACCTTTCTTTTCCGTCAATTGTTTCCTCTGTTATATAGAAATATTACCTTTTCATGCTTTGAACTTTCCATTGATGTAAATAAATACTGAAATCTATTGTAGACTGCACTAGAAGATAGCTGTCATCAGCCATTATACCTCTTCTATCAACAGTAAGTAAACAGTTTATTAAAAGAATCAAAATCGTAGGTACCTTGCGACAGCACAGTGGACAAAGCCGCACCTTGAGATTAAAAGTTTCGCGGTTCAATCCCGCATGTCGCAAGGGAGGTGTAGCTTTAGTGATAAATTGCAATTTTTTTATTTTTCGAATGTATTTTTAAAACAATAATAATAGATACTTCTGTCTTTATTTTTTATGACTTAACAAGGAAATTTATTTGTTTGTTTATCCAAGATATTTAGTCACCAGAAATGTTTAAAAATGACTATGAAGTATTTTTCAAAAAGATTTAAAAACCGGTAGTGTCAACTGGAAGAGATACCCTCCTCCCTGATTTTTTGCCTCTCTCGCTTCTTTATTTGAAATATATATTTATTGTTGGTATTCTCATTGAAAGATGCCTTTATTTGTCTTTTCCAAAAAGAAGATAAAAACACAAAATTTTCTCTCTAGATATTCAAAATACATTATCCCCCCCCTCTATTCGCGTGAATTAGTGCTACTGTTTTTTAATTATTATTTCTGACGAATTTAATAAACTGCTGCGCAGATTCTACAAACTATGTTTTATAACCTTATAACAAATATGGATTCTTACAAGTTTGGTTTCAAATTTTTTTTATTCGGAATTCAAACGCTCAAAAGATATCAATTAAAAAAAAAGGTTTTCCGATGAAAGTAAAGAGTGAAATTGAATCTGAAAACGCACAAAATTACTTCTTAACAATTTAAACGTAATAGTTTTGAAAAACAATTTCAAATAAACTGGCCCACGATTTTCTGTTATATTTGTAGAATTTTGAAAAATTAGTGCTGTATGGAAAACACTAAATCGACGCAACACAACAGATTAACAGCAGAAAAACACTCAATTAGCCCGAATAAAAAAAAGAACAATTTATAAGGCTCTCAAAATTCTTTTACCAGCTATAAAACAGATTTTTCTAGACAATTTAAATCCTTTACAAAAAAAACTCAAATGCATTTAGTGTACCGTAAGTGCTCCGACGCCCATTAATTTCCCCAAATAAATCCAATCAAAATTTTGAGACAGCCATTTTGTTGAACATAGTTGAAAAGTCAAGTAACAATTTCTCCGGGATTTCAACCCCCGCAGCCCTCAGGGGAAGGGCTGTAAGTTATGCAATTCTTACATTGTTTACACATATAGTATTTGTTATTGCAAAAGAGGGCTTGTTTGACCTTGATAGTTCATAAGGACCAAGGGCATTCAGGTGAAGCTTTCCTAGAATTTTGAAGGGAGTGTTAAACTAAACCAAAGCACGTTATGTGCACGCAGGCGCAAAAGAGCGTAAATAAGGAACGACTGAAGGTATTTAGTTAAAAGTTTAAGGGAACGATGAGGGGATGATTAATTGACCAAAAAGGCAAAATTTCTACGCTACAGCTACTGCTACTTCTACTACAACTACTCCTCGTACTACTGCTACTACTAATACCACTACTGCTATTTTTACTACTGCTTCTTTAGGGACCATTAATAACGCTTAGGATGTTTCTGTGCAAATTTGAAGAAATGTTGTAGGGAAAGTTGAACTAAATCAAAACACACTATGCTCATATAGATTTTAAAAAGGGTATATAAACAATATCTTAGGTACAACCTACCGTATCAAGCTAAAACTTCCAGGGCGTCATGAGGGGATATCCTTAATAAAAGTAATGATAAACGAAAATGAACAAAGAAATATGCAGTTAGAATGCTTGAGAAAACGACGATTACGAGTCATAAACGAAAGTAAAGAGCAAAGGAATATGTGGTTAAAAGACAAACACCAGCGGAAATTACAACGAGTCAAAGACAAAAGAGAAGAACAAGCAAATATGCGGTTACAAGAAATGTTACAACAAGGTTCAGAATGAATTAAAAAATAAATTGAAGAGCAAGGAAGACATTTTAAGCAATCTCATAAGACCAAGAGGACAAAACGTAAATTAACAATGAAAAACGAAGGAATACGTGGTTAGAATAATTGCAAAAACAATAATTACAAACAGCGAGAATTACAACGAGTCAAAAACGAAGTGAAGAACAAGAAAATATGCAATTACAAGACATGCCACAGCAATGATCAGAAAGAATCAAAAATAAAATGCAAACAAAGCAACATGGGGCTAGAGGATAAGCGACAGCTTAGAAAAAGAAAATGCGGTTAGAAGGTAAGCGGCAACGAGAGTTACAAGCGACAGCGAGAATCAGAACGTGTAAAAATGAAAGTGAAGAACAAAGATTTGCACGGTTAGCAGACAAGAAACAGCTTGAATCAGAATGAATCAAAAATGAAATTAAAGTAGAAATAAATATTACGCTAAAAGAACAATGCCATTGCAATCTTCGACGCGAACCAACAGTCACGCAAAACCCAGTACAAACATATTTAAAATGCAATAAACAACACAAGTGTTAACTAAAAGTCAATGGGACCATTCAGTGTTCAATGCATTGACTGTGGAGCCCTCCATTTTCCCGAGGGAAGAGTAGTCAACAAAGGCAATGCATTTCTAGGTTTCTGTTTGCTTGGTCGAATTGCATTGCCACCTCCAAAATATCCAAATGAATTGATTTGGCCATTTGTGGGACGTCACTTGCTCTCTAAAGAGTTCCACAAACAAATTTGAAAACTCGAACTTATGTTTCGTTCTAGATTCATTCAACTTAAGCGATGAACGAACAAATAATTTTCGCAATGTTTTCAGCTTCAACATAGTTGGAAAGATTTATCACACAATCAATCTAGTGGCAAATCTATCACAAACCCCTGAAGGTGACTTTGAACCATCTTCATATAGCCAAATGTACTTTTTAGACCCGACAAGGCTGTTAGAGAACGCATTACATATCACTCAAATTATGGGATCTCTCGTAATGAATCTCTTGGAAGATATATCGCGAGAAACAAACAATCATGCCGAAGATAAATGCGGGAGCTGAAGGATGAGGAAAACCAACCTGTTGATTCACAGGGACAGCACCTTCGATTAGAAGACAAGCGACAAAAATAATCAACATAAGGCCTGCCACGTAGCCGTGCCGGGACCCGTCAGCGAAGCCACCGGGCTCTGTTACTATATATATTTATATATCATATGAAAAAGTTTTCATTTGTACGTGGAAAGATTAATTTTTCGAAACTATTACCATCTATATTGTGAGTTGGTTGTAGGTGAGCGGTTTCGCCTTTTTTTTCTTTTGTTTGTGATTTTTTTCTGAGTCTATGGAGTCTAATATCATCTGACATGAGTTGATTACCGGCGATAAATAGTGTCAGGTCATCCTTTTTCTTTCTTATTCTTTCTTTTTCTTTCTTTTTCTTTCTTATTCTTTGACTTCTTTTCTGTTTTTTGGACCACGGAGCCAACTGGAAGGGAAAGGGTGTCTTTTGTTGTTTTATATATACAGCTGATAAGCAAATTTGAACTTGCAAAGCACTATTGGGGTGAATTCCTAAGGGAAACGCGTCTGTATTCCCTAAAGTGGAGTTTATTAGTATTTAAGAAGCGATATTAAAGACTCAAAATATAACAAAACCTCATATTATTATTACTTATATTTATATAACAAATAACTAGCAAGTTCTTTCATTTTTTCACTGTTGTTTATATCCATGTCCAGGCTTTTTAGAAGTGATACACTGCTGTCACTCAATAATTCTTTATACGTCACAAGATCCATTCTTTCGACATTCAAATTATAATAAATATAAATCTTTCCTTCAAAAGTAGCATAGACGAGGGCTTTTGAGTTTCCCCCATGATCAACCGAGAAATTTCCAGCACAGAATGAACTCACAGATTGGCCAAAGGCGAAACGCACGGTTTTTCCTTCCGTGTTCACAATATACGTGTAGCCATCCCAGGCACATGCAACTATTTCATCTTTACCGTCGTCAGTGACATCTAACTTGGAAACACAAAATAGATTGCGATCTACTTGCAGTGACCTACAATATAAATGTATTCATAATTTAGGAAGATGTTTCTAAACATCGTAGACTTCATATATACTAAAGATAAATAATTCTTCTGTAGAATTAACAGATATCCCCTTTATGCTTTCACCTTTTATGCAATCATCTTTTTATTTTACTTCCTATACTTTTTAAGTTGAAAAGGAACTGGGGTCAAAAGTTTCCAAACTGTATGCAAGTCAAGGGCTGGACATTGGCCAAACCCGATTTACGCCAAATATTGTAACTATGACTTTTATTTTAGATTTCGATTTGACATTTAATTGTTTAATCTTTTATATTAATTTAAAAAGAAATTTTCCAAAGTTCCGAAACTGTAAAAGTTTCCAAACTGTATGCAAGTCGAGGGTTGGACTTTGGCCAACACCGATTTACACAACCGATTATGAACTACAACTTTTATTTTATATTTTGACTTGACATTTAATTTTTTAATCTTTTAGATTAATTTAAAAAGAAATTAGTTTTTATAATGGAAGTAAAGAACAAAATCAAAACTTTAAACAGACAAAAGTAATGTTTCAAAGATTATGCAATATATATGTATTAAGTTGCCTCAAATAAATCAACTCGTGGTGTTTCACTATATTTGCAGAAAATACAAAACAACAAAAACATAAAAACACAAACCGAAAATGCAAACGGCATGCAAAAAAATAGGATGCTGTTTTAGACGCAGAGAAGTTCTTTAAGTCCCTCGATGATTTTTCAGCTTCTGAGATATTGATAATTACTAGTGCACAGTTTAAATTCTCTAAAAAAAGATAAGCCAAAAAATTTCTTTTCGCAACTAAAAAGTCACTAAGCAATGTAAAAAAAAATAAAAAAAATGAACGACTGATTTACAAAGCAGCTCATTGGACTCGCCAGCCGAACTATCAGTATCTGGCAATAAAAGTTTTTCACTGTGGAAACCCGCTTTAGCATTGTTCGAGACTAAGAAATAATAAACCATGATATAAACCACAGAACCACCCTGTTATTTGTACATATAATCCAGATGATTTCAAATAATGATGCAAATTTCTGAGTTCGATCTAAAATCATAGCAGTCCATAGACACCTTCACATAAGATTTGTCTACAAAATGAGAATCAACAAGTCTTACTAATCTTGAATTCGAATCATATAACAACATCCTAAAATACTTTATTATCTTACTGTAAAACATAATAAAGCGCGCTGTATCTATTCGACAAATATCACATATTGTATTGTGTTCAGCAAAGGGCTAGTTCTTGAAAATTACAAATGTACGAAATATAAAATGTTGGTTTATTTGAGGTAGTTTTATTAATGCGTGTTGTAGAACTTCGTCCATTTGAATTTTTAACTCGGCTTGAGTCTGCTCTTTACACTATTTTTTAAAACTAACTTTTGGTTATCTTTTTAAATTTACTAATTTCGCCTGGCGAAATTGCACGAACCTAGCAATTTCCTACGAAATTACCTAGCAATGTCTTTCGGCAAATTTAAGCATTGATACAAAAGTGTCAAAGTCCACTTTATTCAAAAAGGGCACTAAACAAATCTATAAATAATCTACAAATAAATCTATAGATAAATAAAGTCTTAAGTCACGCCACACTGAAATTGTCCCAGGAAACACGAGCAGCATTGAATACGTTCCCAGTAGAAATTTCAATTTAATAAGTATTTACTAAAAGTTAATTTTTAATTGTTCCAACAGTTGATTCCCCCTTACTTGGACCAAAAAATAAAATTTTTATTGAATTTTAGTAGCTTTTTGTCAAATCTTAAACGTACTCTTTTTTTTTACAAGAATAAGAATCGAAAGGGGGTCATAAAAATAATTATCCATGACTTATGCCGCTTTAATTACATGACTTTTATGAAACGTAAGGTTCATTAACTCAGTGCATGGCATTAGCGAGACATAAGAAAGAAGCACGGCTTATATTATGCCTGAATTTTTTGAAATAAAATTTAAAATTTCACCAAAATTGCAAATGTATTTCAATATAATTGCAATATTGCTGACGAATATATTTCATGAAAACTGCAGACTAGCTCTTCAGTTAAATATGTAGTTTTGCTCTTTGGGGTTATAAGGCAAGTCCTTTATCAGGCACATACAAA